>VWPU01008786.1:0-37029 GCA_013398955.1 Callaeas wilsoni
CAATCCATATCACAGAGATTTGGGGTTTGCCTCATGCACCCCAAAAATCAGTGCCTGTATTTGCTTGGTGTAGAACAAGACCATGAAATGCCACATTTTACATGGGCACCACCCTTGGGGGGCTCTCCTCTTAAAGCTGTCAGCAAATCATCAGCACAGCGGAGATAAATCAGATATAAAAATCCCCTTTAACTGGCTAACTAACATTTGGGACGCTGTAAGCTTGTCCCAAAGGAAAGGTTTGTTTAGACTCTTGAAGGAAGATTATTTCCAGTGCTGCAGTGCCTGGGCACACTCTGGCCCAGAGCCTGGGGACCTGTGTGGGTAAATGGTTCTTCAGCTGCAAAGCTGACGCAGAAGGACCCTCCAGGATCCAGGTGTGGGGTTGGGTCGGTCAGTCCCACCCTCTGAGCTGTCCACACCCAGGTCCAGGGCCTCCCACGTGGACAGATGCACTGAGAAGGAAGATTATTTCAGAAGTTGTTCCAAAAGAATCTGCCCAGAAGGAAACACAAATGCAGCCGCATCTTCTCCTCGCTAACGAGGCCCTGCACAGAACAAGTTGCCAAGAGCCTTCTCCCAGACTTTATGCAGAAAAGCTCCTTGACAGCCTTGTACAGGAAATCAGAGCGGTGTCGTGGTTTTTTTGTAATTTCAGCAATATACACAAATCAAGTGCATTTATTAAATCAATGTATAACCATTTTTATAAGGAAGTGTAATTTAAAAACAGACATAAAAGATTTCTAAAGTAACGCTACACATCTCTTTTGGACAAATGTTATTTCAGGGATTTATGATAATTCCTTTTCTGAAAGAAAAACGAAGCTAATTGAAACAAACTTTGTAGTTTCTATTAATGCCATTGGAATACAGTATGTGCTGCCAGTTACAAAGTGACATTGAAAGCTGATGCTGTTCTCAACAACACCATGATTTCTCAGTTTTATGTACTTTTTAATTTCCTCTGTGGAAAATCTGTTCTTCATAAAAGGGCTGCTAAAGAAAATGTGGAAAAAGTTGATTCATTCCATATTTACATTCTTGCAAGTACCTGGAAATGAACCAGTTACCAACGGGAGCCAAAAGAGAAGTTAGAAAAGTCATTTAGAAAACTCATCTTCTGACAGGCCCTGCTTCAGAAGTGCCCTGGGAAAGTCCTGCTGCGACTGCAAACCCCTTCCATCTGGGCAGGACCGGGATCCTCGGCCCTGGTCCTTGTCCCACTCCGAGCTCCAGATCCTCCAAAGCTCGGGAACAGCTCTGGAAAGGGGCCTGGACTCCTGTCCCAAACTCAAACTCACACTTGGACTGGGACCGCAACATGAACTCAAACCAAAACGTGAACTCAAACCCCAACCCAAAGCCAAAACCAAACCAAAACTGAACCTGAACCTAAATGCAACCTGATTGTGACCTGAACCCAACCGAAACCCAAATCCCAACCCAAAAGCAAGCCTAAACCAAACCCAAAGCTGAGCCCAACCGAAACACAAACCTGAGCCCGACTAAATACCACACCCAAACCTGGATCTGAGCCCAACTCAAACTAAAACCCGACCTTAAGTCAACCTCCAACCAAACCCTAACCAAAAACAATCAAGCTCCTCCCCAAACCCCAACTCCAAACCAAACTTGAACTTTAACCCAACCCAAGTCTAGTCTCAAACCCCAACAGCCTCTCAGCCCAGCACATCATGGCAGAGCTGCTGTGGCTGCAGGAGAGCGCTCTTCCCATTAAACCCTCAGAACCTCTGCTAGTTAGACGCACAAAAATATAAAAATCCCACACAGAATTCCCCAAAAGAGGAAGAAGAAGGGAGGTTGCTTGGTTTAAACCTGAATTTTGGCATCATCCATACCCACCCTGTTGGAGCGATCTCTGGTTTTTGGTCACTTGCCAGTCCCACCCTGAACCCACCAGGAGAGCAGAGCTGCCTCACCCAAGCCCAGACTCGGCTGCTGCCCCCTCCAGCCCGAGGGGTTCCCCCCTTTTTCCCTCAGAGTTTCACGTCGGCGGATGTGCCTCGCTACGAAAGCCCCTCAGCGCAGGAGGGGGATGGTTTGGAGCTTCTGTGTGCCCTGTTTGTGACTCAGCTCTGCAGGAACACAGGTTTTCCCCAGGCCTGGCTTTAATAAAGCCTTGCCGCGGTGTGTGCGCGGCGCGGTCGCCCCGAGGTTGCCTGCTTGGGGCTTGTGTGGCTTTCAGCGGCGCTGGGCCTGGACAAGGCTTTATTAAATTCTGCAAGAGGAAGAAAAGTAGAAAGTTGAGTTTCCAGCACTAATATGATTTTTATTCTCTTTATTTTTTTTATTTCCCCCCAGCCTGGTGGCTTTTACACTCATATTGTGAGTTCATTTCAAACGGAGGTTTGATGGCTCCTCATTACTGGGAAAAGCCGGGCTGGCGGCGCTGCCGGCCCCGCTCTCCCCCGGAGAAAGGGAGAAGCCTTGTCCCACTTCATGCTCCGCAAACTGGAACACAACGTCTGTGAGGGTGGATATAATGAGGTGGAGAGTTTTGCCTCTCGGACTGAGGTTTTCACGCCCCATCCCTGTGGTTTCCGTTTGGGTTTATTTTGGCGAGGAAATAAACTCGGGATCAGGGGTCTGGCCCAGCAGCCGGCAGCCCCGCTCTGCTTCCCTGCTGCAGGGGGGAGAGGATTAACCTCCCTCCTTGCAGGTGTGGAGAAAGCACACGGGGAGGAACTTCCCACACTCGGGAGAACTGGGAAAGAAAACATTTGTTTTCTTGAAGAGGGAGAGAAAACCATTCCCCAGTCCTGCCCCTGCCCTGCCATGGAGCCGGCACTTGAAGGGGGTTTCTCTGAGCCTCTGCTCCTGGCTCAGGGCGTGTGGCTTGGGGTGCAAACCCTGGCTCAGAGCCCCCTGAGGTGCTGCTGGGCCTGGGGATCCTGAATTCTCGTGGAAAGGCAGCGCTGTGCAGGCAGGATTGACACACCGATCCTGATTCCCAGCAGCCCCGCACAGCCGCTGCACAATAAACACAGCTCGGAGCAGATATACGAGCATTGATCCGATCCTAATAATCCTTTGCACTTCCACAGGGCTTTTAGGGAGTCTCCGGGGTTTCTAGGATTGCTGTTCATATCCAGAGCTGCGAAACAGAGGCTGGCTTTGGTGATCCCCTTGGATCTGTGGCTGCATTGGAGCCATCAGACTTTTAAAGGAGCAAAAATGAAAATTGCTTGGTATGCAACAGGTTTCTTAGGCTCCCTGCCCCAAATCCTGTTTGTAAACCCGGCCTCTCATGTTCCTCACAGCAAGCAGTGAATGGAGAAGTTGGTTTGTGGCTTCCAAATTAAATTAGGATTGATTTTATTTTTTTTTCCTACAGGCAGACTGTAGAAATATCTCCAGTTAAAATTGCTTTAAGTCCATTTTAAAGTATGCACTTTTATACTGAATTTAGCACACAGGCCATTAGTCTTGCTATTTTCAATTAACTAGAAAATCAAATGGAAAAAGTAACTTCCATGCACAGCTGCAGGAAACTGTGGGAGCACCAACATCTGCTGCAATGGGGCATCTGCAACATCTTAAGTATTACAAGAGATTAAATGAAACTCTGAATGTGGAGGCTTTAAACTCAGCTAAAATACACCACCTTGGCCTTAATTAAGTGTATTTATATGGATGTGTCAGTGTTAGGTTAGTGGTTGGACTTGATGGTCTTAAAGGCCTTTCCCAATATTGATGATTCCATATTTTATATAGCATATATATAATTTTCTTCTTCTTCTTCTTCTTCTTCTTCTCCTTCTCCTTCTCCTTCTCCTTCTCCTTCTCCTTCTCCTTCTCCTCCTTCTCCTTTTTCTCCTTCTCCTTATTATCAGTATTTTCATTTCCAGCTTTCCTCCTTCCCATCTCCCCCTGCCCATTTCCAGCCACCAGGCTCCGAGCACAGAACATTTCTGTGCCTCTTTGGAGCTGTTCCTGCCTGGTCTTACCCGAGTTTCCAGGAGACAGGGTCCAGGTAATACGTGGGCTAATAGGGCCCTTGCAGGTTAGGACTGGCAGATGAAATGCTGGAATATCCTTGCAAAATTTAATGAAAGGAGAAAAGCAAATTCTTAACTGAGCAAGGCAAGCCAGATGTGCAGATTCTCCAGCAGGAACAGCTCGTGCCGGCCCTGTTTTCCCCTTGGATTTTCCATGCCAAGAAGGGTGCAGGTTGTACATGGGATTTACGTGCTGGCTTTTGTTTTGGTGTTGATTTATTTATGCTGAGGCTATGAACAGAGTGACTGCACAGTGCCTGCTGAATGCCATTTGGATAAATCACTGCTGGTATTTATTGTATTCCTTGCTGGACTGGTGTTACACGCACTGATATAAAAAAAATGGATGGGAAATCAATGTGGCTCAGTGTAAAATATCTTGACTACAGAGATTTTTCAGATCTATCAAACGTACAGTGTGTTTGCTGTGTCTGGAGGCCGTTCCCTTGACATGAGGATTGTACTAATTGTCCAAGTATTTGATTTAATTTGCCGTGGGAGCCAGGAAGGAGCACACAATTCCTACTTCAGGGATTTCACTGTGAGTTCGAGGCAGGAAAATGCTCTGTATTTAGGCAGCCGCAGGATAGAATCCCTTCCATAAATCTGAGCCAAATCCAAAGCCCCCAAAGCTGCTTTCCCTTCCTCCCCCACACTCCCTGGTGTCCGTATGGATGCTGCAGGACATCCTCCTTCACACCACAGAAATCAGAACACCACAAACTCTGTCCACAGACACTCCACAGATTTGTTCTTGGATTAGGGATGTCCTTCAGCCCAGAAAGCTCTGTTTCCTGGTGGGATTGCACAGCCAGCATGGTCCTCTGAGCTCTTGTCCATGCCCAGCTCTTGGTGCCTCCTCCTCCACCACCACGATGTCTCTTGAAGGGGATGCTGAGCTGAGCAGGGCTCGCCACGCGTGAATGGCCTCCCACTGCCAGAGGGCAGGGCTGGGTGGGATGTTGGGAGGAAATTCCTCTCTGGGAGGGTGGGCAGGCCCTGGCACAGGGTGCCCAGAGCAGCTGTGGCTGCCCCTGGATCCCTGGCAGTGTCCAAAGCCAGGTTGGACAGGGCTTGGAGCAGCCTGGGGCAGTGGAAGGTGTCCCCATGGCAGAGGGGCTGGCTGGCCTTTAAGGTGTCCCAGGCAACCCCTCTGGGATCAGCGATGCCCACGGAGAGGCTGGGGGTGCGTTTGGAGGTGCTCGTGTGCGCGGCACGCCCTGGCAGCAGCAGCAGCTTTTAGGGAGCCGTGGTGGGGAGAGACGCTGCTTTCCTGGGCACGTTCCGTGTTCAAACAGCCCTTTGCAGCCACGGCACCGCGTGTCCCGCTTCACGGACACCGCGGCACTGGAGCCCCGTTAGCGGGAGGTTAATTGGGAAAGCGATCGCGCCGCGATACAAGAGGGAAGCCTTTCCCCCTCGGAGCAGCACCGACGCCTCACTCTCCTGTTTGGATAGAAACGAGCGGAACAATTCCGATATTTCAAACATCACTCAGGCCCCGCCGCTCTAATCGCTGCCTGCCCACCCTGCCTTTGGTCACTAATGCATTCAAACACTGCTAATGACACCGGGGGATGACAAGATAAGGACGGGCTGGGGATGAATGACTGCACAAAGGCAACGTGGCAAAAGTAATTAGAGCCTCACGTGGGCCCAGACGCCGAATTTCGTATAGAGCTGAACCCCCCCAGATAACCCCGTGTGCTGGGAGCTGGGGCTGGGCCACCCCTGGAACTCGGCTGACATTTGCTGCCGTGAACATGAACCAGTTTGCAGCAAAGAACCAACTTCCATTTCCCTCCGTTAATTAGACAAATTAATTAAAGCGCTCTTTGGAATCTATTCCCCATTCAAGACGAGGATGCTGCAGAGATTTTGTTAAATGGTTCAGAGAAGGCTTATTAATCCTGAAATGAATTCTATCAAGCCCTGTAAAGCACCAACTTCAAGTGCATTTGTGGAGAAGAAAGCTTTGCAAATCAGATAGGAAAGCTACGAAAGTGCTGGGTATTATCCTAATCTGGGGAGTGTTTAATTTGACACTCTTATGTCGAGATATTAGAAGAGAATGAGCAAATGGCCTGATAAATATGTACTTAAAGAATGACAATCCTCATAATCAGTTAATTTCTATTTATCTTGTGATACCCTTTTCCACAGAAACTTGTATTAGAAAATAAATAAGATTACAGGGTAATTCTGAGAGCGGTAAAAACATAAAACACTTGTCTGCCCTTAAAGGCAGAAGTCGTGTTTTATTGTGCAGCACTTCCATAGTGATTCCACCCACTCCCAGACGTGGGACTGCCTCCTGCAGGGACTGGTACCATCAACCCCACCGTGGGCATCTCCCTGCAGTCCAGGGACGTGATCCTGGTGCAGGGAGCTCTGGGCTGCACCCCAGCCCCATCTCCATTCCAGCTCTGCTGCCAGGCACGGCAGAGAGGGGATGGGGAGGTACTGGAGATGGTGGTGGGATCAGGATGGGATGAGGGTCTCCACTGGAGAAGGTGGTGGGATGAGGATGGGATGGGGATGGGATGAGGGGCTCCACTGGAGAGGGTGGTGGGATCAGGATGGGATGAGGGGCGCCACTGGAGATGGTGGTGGGATCGGGATGGGATGGGGATGGAATGACGGTCTCCACTGGCGATGGTGGTGGATCAGGATGGGATGGGGTTGGGCTGAGGGTCTCCACTGGAGAAGGTGGTGGGATGAGGATGGGATGGGGATGGGATGAGGGGCTCCACTGGAGAGGGTGGTGGGATCAGGATGGGATGAGGGGCGCCACTGGAGATGGTGGTGGGATCGGGATGGGATGGGGATGGAATGACGGTCTCCACTGGCGATGGTGGTGGATCAGGATGGGATGGGGTTGGGCTGAGGGTCTCCACTGGAGAAGGTGGTGGGATGAGGATGGGATGGGGATGGGATGAGGGGCTCCACTGGAGAGGGTGGTGGGATCAGGATGGGATGAGGGGCGCCACTGGAGATGGTGGTGGGATCGGGATGGGATGGGGATGGAATGACGGTCTCCACTGGCGATGGTGGTGGATCAGGATGGGATGGGGTTGGGCTGAGGGTCTCCACTGGAGATGGTGGTGGGATCAGGATGGGATGGAGATGTCCTGGGACAAGGATGAGCATCAGCAGCTGCAGGAGCAGGCTCAGCCCAGGCAAGACAGGACCCCACCATCCATAACTCCCTCTGTCCTGCTGCTCCTTGGGCTAGGCGGGGTTTTAGGCCCAGGAGCAGCCATGGGAGAGGGATCAGAACTTGGAGAACTTCTTATGCCAAACCTTGGTGATTTCTTCTGCAAACCACATTGCACCGAGGAACAGAGCCTGTCTGAGGGAAGGGTCTGTCTGGGGGTCTGTTCCTGCTCTGGCAGTGCCTGGGAGGGTTTGAACTCAAAATTCCTCATCAGAGAGGCCAAAGAACAGCCTTAAAGGCTTCAGGATATGACCCAGGCTAGAAACAATAGCCAGCCCAGAAGAAATGAGTTTATTATCTGCTCTGAAGGGATTTTATTGACTTGCTGAAAAAAAAGCCATATTTAATATTGAAGTATAACTTTTAAAAACAGAGATGCTGACTCTATAAAAATGTGCTCTTGAGCTGAGACCTTGACTCCAAAGCGTAATCCAGAGTTTTTTTATAGCTGTGCTATAAATCATCAAAATTAAATGTTTGCATTAGGAGCGGCAGGAGAAGCCTATGCAGAGCGTGGGGATGTGTCACCCAGCACCAAGCTCAGCAATTGCACACCCTCAGGTGGTTCTGACCCAGGGAAGGGGTGCAGGTGGGGTTTGCCTCTGTTTCTGCCGGGTTTAGCTGATTTTCTGTGGGTTTTTCCCAGTGGGGCAGGCGAGGCGTGGAGGCGCTCCCAGTTCCATGAGTCCCTGCTGGGGGTAGGTGCTACGGGGGTGAGGTGGGAGAGCAGGAGCAGGATGGGGAGAGGCTGCCCAGGCTGGGGTTCAGCAGGACAGTGAGGGTGGAAAAATGAGGGGTTTTCTCCCATTCACGTGGAGGGTACCAGGCTGGCACCACCAGCCCTGGGCTCGGCCTTCCTGATCTGTTTTCTCACCAGAATCATCACAGGAATATCATCTGTAACCAGTAACTGTCCTGATCCCCCTGGCCAGCCTGGCCCCAGGGGGTTTGCAGCCCTGGCCTAGCTGGAGGAGGGTTTTCGGTGCTGTCCTGCACATGAACCCCTTCCCTGTGCCGCTGCAAACGCTCTCCGGAGTCTGGCCAGCCAACCTGTTAACATCCTCTCCTTCACACTCCCGCAACGAGCCAGCTGCTCTGCCTAGGAAAATACAGCTGGAGAGGTTTATAAATAGTAAATTAAGGCTTGCTCCAGCCCCTCCAGCTGGGCAGTGTTAGAGGAGTGAGTAATTCATCTCCGGGGTGTCATCCCCCCCTTGATGTGCTGCCCACCAGCACTGCGCCGGCGTGAGCCGGGGACTCCTCGCTTCACTTGGCTCAGCTCCTAATTTAGGGTTTGAACCTTTGCTCAGAATTAATTTTGCCGGTGTAGCCTAACTAGGCGGGGAAGTGTTGGTGACAGGTCGCTCACAGAGGCCTAAGGACATCCTTTGCAGGGAGGAGGGGGTGCTGCAGTGCCCAGGAACCCCCTCTCTGCCCCACTTCCCCCTTGGCCGCTGCAGGGACATTTTGGGGCCAGTCCATTGCACCCGAACAAGCTCCATCTCCTCTGAGCAGCAGGGGCTGGAGAGATGAGCCCGGACATCTGACACATCCTCCTGCTGTGACTTTGCTTCAGGGAGAGGGGAGAGAGGGCTTGGTCCCTCCATCTGTTGTGTGCATCAGCCGAGGGCCTCCTGGGTGCATATCCATATCAAAACTCAATTAGAAAATGAGCCCTGCATGTGAAGGACTATTGTGTTTCAAGTATTTTTATAATTAAATCTGAGAAGGTGGAACAGGCCATTTATGAAGGGCCTTCACAGAACATTTCCTGGTGCATGGAGGAAGTGGGTAGGAGAGTTTATCTTATTTATGGTTATAACATCTTCAGCACACAATAGGGACAAACCTCTCTGAGGGGTCAGAATCCCAAATGCACATCATCATCATCATCGTCATCACAATCATCATGTCATCATCCTGCACTGCTGCTGGTTAATTCTTTAATATCTCACAGTCACTGAGCAGAGGTTTCATCCCAGGAGCTGGAGGGGTGCAATAGGGACTTGCACCTCCATCCCAAGGAGCAGCCTCCAATGGAATTGCTTCTGGAATTGCTCAGAATCACTGAATCCTGGACCTTAAAGTTCATCCAGTCCCGCCCTTGCCATGGGCAGGGACACCTTCCACCATCCCAGGCTGCTCCAAGCCCTGTCCAACCTGGCCTTGGACACTTCCAGGGATCCAGGGGCAGCCACAGCTTCTCTGGGAACCCTTGCCAGGGCCTCCCCACCCTCACAGGCAGGGATTTCTCCCTAACATCTAATCCAAATCTCACTCCCTTTATTTAAGGCCAATCCCCCTTATCCTATCACTACGTGCCTGTGTAAAAAAGTTGCTTTCTTTCTTTTTTCTAAGTCCCCTTCAAGTACTGGAAACTGTGGGGCTTCGGCTTTGTGCCGCTGCTCTTGAAGTCCTGCACTCAGAAGAAAAGTTATTCCCTTTCCACATCCCTGCCTGAATTATTTCCCACTTGCAGAGCTGCTACCTACAGGATATAATCATAAGCACAGTAAATCATTGTGCCATGTCAAACTGCAAGTGGTTTTGGAGTTAGATCTGGAGCTCAAATCTGCGTCTGACTGTGTATTTTATCCCAAACGTACTTTTTAATTTGTCCATCTGAAATTCTTCTAAATTTAGGGGATATCCAGCAAGAAGAGGAAAAGTTTTTCTAAGTAACTGTGGTTATTTTACTGCCAAGGTCTCTGCAAGCAATCTCAGCCCAGCGCTGGAGCTGGGGCTGTGTTCAGGACTGGGCATTCTTTTCCTGCAGGCACAGACTCTGCTCTGCCCTGCCCACAGAAACACCCAGAGTGTACACACAGATTTTTCAGCTACAAATTGCGTTTCTGTTGTTCACACGGATCTATTTAATCCCCGTCATGATTTTAATAATTTTTATCTGTCCATTTTTTGTGCTGTTAAAAGGCCGGTGTGATGGCTCCTGTTAATCACCCAAAGGAGTGGGAGTTTTATTATTCTTCATAGCAGGTGAATGTTGGATGTGCAGATGTCACCTCCTTTGGTGGCTCCGTGCTGGGGACATTGTGACAGCTCAGGGCAGCGGTGAGGGGATGGGAGGGACGAACTCCTCAGCCCTGTCCTTGAGCTCCCCTTGCCGAGGGGTGGCAGGCGGGGGACAAGGAGGACTTGGCCAGGCTGCCGCAGGAACAGAACAATTCAGGGCCCAAAACAAGACGTCTTGGCGTTTTCTGGGATGGCTCCCTGGAGCCTGGCTTGGAGGCCGGGCTGGCTGTGCCATTATCCAGCTGCCAAGGCTGCCGAGGCGAAGGCTCCGCTCCGGAGCGTCGCTGCAGTGACATTCGTGCCTCGGAGTTTGCATTGTCTTCAGAAATAATCCCCACTCCGTAATTCCCCCGTAGTTCTCCACATGAGGGTCTTTCCTGCCAAGCCAGGGGATGGGAAGGCAGCAGAAGCTCTTCCACAGCCCGTGATCCCGAAGTGCATCCTGCCGGACACGGAGCACGGCTCTGCCAGCACCCACAGGCCAGGGAGACCGCAGGTCATCACTGCTGAATTGGCACATTAAAAAATAACATTATGCTTGTCTTCAAAGCACAAAGGCCAGAAAGAACAATTGTATTAAACTGCGTTCATGAATGTGCAATAAAGTTCAATTTGCCACCATTTACCATATGACTTAAAATTAAATTGAGTTTTTAATGCAAAAGAAAAGAGTTTTGTGCTTTTTTGAAAATAATGCGAAATCTGTCATGCCGTTCACAAATCATTTGTATTAGCACCAGTGTATATAGATTAATTTATTTGTTTTCATTAAATCATCTCTGCTTCCCATTGTTCCATTATCCTCAGGGACAATTCTTATTCTTTCATGTATTTTTAAGAGCTAAAGAGTCACATAGACAAATAACAGATCAAAAAGGCGCAGTGGCTTTAGCTCTCTCTGGGTTTGGAGTGCTGGAAGGAGTTAAAAACCATGAGTTGGAGGAGGCCATCGCAGTGGTGGTGGCATTGACCATGGCGTCGATATTGACTTTGGTGTTGATTTGGCATTAATGTTGGTGTTGGTTTTGGTGTTGATTTTGGCATTGCTGTTGATGTCACTATTGGTGTTGATGTTGACATTGGCATTGATGTTGGTGTTGATGTCGGTATTGGTGTTGGTGTTGACTTTGGCCGTGGTGTTGGTATTGGTTTTGGTGTTGATGTTGGTGTTGACTTTGGCCTTGGTGTTGGCATTGGTTTTGGTGTTGATTTTGGCATTGCTGTTGATGTCAATATTGGTGTTGATGTTGACATTGGCATTGATGTTGGTGTTGATGTCGGTATTGGTGTTGGTGTTGACATTGGCATTGATGTTGGTGTTGGCACACTGGGACAGGATCCAGGAAAAAGAGAGGCACCAAAACAGATTTTGTCCCATGAAAGCTGGCCTGTCAGAGGGACACTGACAGCAAACCTTCATCCCCACCAAGACCCACATGGAAATCATGGAAATTCGAGTGCTGGCGCCCTGGCTGCCTTTGGGCACTGCACAGCCATTGTGCAGGTCTGAAGCAGGAGCTGCACTCAGGGACCCATCACCCCGTGCAGGATAAAGAGCAAATCCAGCCCAGCGTCCCCCGGCCGCCCCTGCCGAGCGCGCTCCTTATCAGCGCCGTTTGTGCGCGCGCCGAAAATAATCATCTGTGAATGGAGCCCTGATTACATTAGAGCTAATCCATTTTCCTCTCTGAAGCTGGTAGTCAACAGTTTATTCTCTCACCTCCGAGATGAAACCGAATGTCAATTTTTGAGATAACATTGACGTGAACTTATGTATCAGGCAAGTAGACAAATACCATTATAATCATTTATAATCCTTTAAAGCTGTGACTGAGAAGTGGCATTTGGACTGGATTTAAACTTGGCGTTGTCCGTGCGGAAGATTAACCGCTCCATAAGACTTTGATTTCGGAATATTGCCCATTAGAGAGTTTTGACATAGGAAATTGAAGTATTATATATAGTTTTAACGTGGTTAACAGAGTCTGACACAAACAATAACATTCCAACTTCAGTTAATTCTTTCACATCCCATTTACAGCAGGGAAAACTCTGCTGTCGTCCAAAAGCATCCCAGCAGGACTTTGAAGATTATTCCTGCTCGATGGGAATTACACATCCTCAGTTCATTCCTGCTGTTGCCGATTGCTATCGATGCTCTCCAGGAGCATCAGCCAACGCTGTTTGTGCAACAAGCCCTGGCCTCTGGGGCCAACACCAGCCCACAAAATCATATAATCATGGAATTATATAGGTTGGAAAAATCTAAGATCGAGTCCAACCATTTCCCCAGCGCTGCCAAGGCCACCACTAACCCATGTCCCCCAAGTGTCACATCCACATGGACTTCCACCAATGCCCTGGGCAGCTGTGCCAGGGGGGACAATCCTTTCCTCAGAAATTTTCCCTGGATGGAGCAAAGAAATGACAGGAGTGCTCCAATGTCTAGAGTTCATCCTTCCCGAGTGCTCTGCAGAGGCTGATGGCCGAAGCCAGTGCTGACTGCTGACAAGGAACGGATCTTATCCAGTGCCACTGGATTTTCTTGCTGACTTTGGTACTAAAACTACAAGTTCCAGACATTGCCCGGGCAGAGGTAAAGAGCCAAAGCCCAGTAGGGAACGGTGCCGTGGCCCTTGCTGGATGCTCCCAGCCCCGCAGCTGCTCCAGGGAAAATAAACACCAGGATCACACTTAGAGCTTCCAGGAGGAAATGAGCGATTAGTGTCTAACACTTTTCATTGCCACTTGTTCCTCAACATCAGAAGCAGCTTAGGAGGGATATAAAGGAAATTTCAGTGGTGGTGCCTGCTAGAGGAAGAGGAGGCAAAAGGGAGGGTAGCCAAGGGAGAGGTGGAAATGCTCAGTTGCTCTGGTTTAGATGTGCGCCGAGGCACAGGGATGTGCCACAGGCTGCTGTGGGCTTTCGGTGTGGGCTGGGCCCTCACCTTTGAAAAGGTAAAGCTGCTTTCCGTGTGCCAGTCACGATTTCCAGGACTGTGCCCCTCTTTGAGGCCTCTCCTTTTACCGCAGGAGGGATGTGAGTGACTGCAAGCGTGTCCCAGGGCAGCAGGAGTGCCCGGCTACGGTCAGACAGGGATGTTTGGGGCTCTGGAGGAGGCGAGGGGGATACGAGCCACCCAGAGTTGCCCCCATGTTCCCCCCTGGGTCCCCAGCCCCGAGAACTGGGTGTCTGTTGGAGGCACATTCCAGCCCATGCAAACAGCTTGCTGTCATCTGGGTTCAATCTAGGGATAAATGGGCTCCAGAAGTTTTGGAATATTTGTGTAAGACCACAACGCTTCTTATCAAAACATTTCCCATTATTATTTTCCAGTCTTCCCTCCATCCCCAGCTACCTCCTCCTTCCCTTCGGTGCCCAGCCATGCCCCAGCCATTAGCAGTGCTATTATTTTTTCTCTCCATATGGGAAGTAGAGGAGAGCTTTCCTCTAAAGAGGGCAGCCCAAATCCTCCTGGGGCTCCCAACCCATCCTCCATCTGCGGTCACACAAGTGTTTCCTCCCGGGCATTATCCCTGGAAATGAAAGAATGTGAACACGCCAGGCTCATTTGTTTTGTGTGTTTAATTTCGGCGTAGGTTTGTGTAAGTACTTATCGTCTTCTCCTCGGGAGATAATCCAAGACAAATGTGCAGGCGAGAGGCAGCTTTAACAAATGGGGCTGCCTCCCAAAAACTCCGTGGAATAAATCGGGATGGAAGAGCAGTGCCGGAGCCTGGGAGAAGGGATGCTCCCAGGAAGCACAGAAAGTTATGAGCACGGCTCAAATCACCACGACCCCATCATCAATATTCATAGAGCTCAGACAAAACATTTCATATTGGAGCTGCTCATAAATCAGAGGGAGAAGAAGGGGAAAAGGGAAGAGGTGAGGAGAAAGGGGAAGATAGAAAGGAAGAAATAGCTGGGGGACGAGGGGACGGCGAGGGGGGACTCGGCTCATTCAGGGTAACATCTGCTCGCTCTGAAGTGGAACCACCTGTTAGTTTATTAAACTGTGCAATTAATTTATGTGGGAGGCAGGGAAGGCTATATCTCATCAAAACCATCCCTTTTAGCCTCTTCCTCCAAAAGTGAGCTGGGTAAAACTGTGCACGGCACCACAGCTTCCACAGGGAACGATGGAGAGTCCCCAGCATGGCCCCCACGGTGCCGGTCACCTGGGACGGGAGCCTACAGAACCCAGAATCCCTTCAGCTGGAAAAGCTCTCTAAGATCGAGTCCAACCATTCCCCCAGCAGCGCCAAGATCACTAACCCATGTCCCCAAGTGCCACATCCACAGGGCTGTTAAGTGCCTCCAGGGATGGGGACTCCATCACTGCCCTGTTCCAGGCCTTGACAACCCTCTCCGTGAAGACATTTTCCCTAATATCCAACCTAAACCTCCTCTGCAACTTGAGGTTTTTTCTTGTCTTGTCACTTGTTACCCCAGAGAAGAGCCTGACCCCTACCTGGCTTCAGCCTCCTTCAGATGGAGGATGAGGATGTCAGAGCCTCTCTACAAGGAACCTCATCATCCTGAGCAGGCAAACAGGGGCTGCAAACAACTGCTCAAACAAATCCCAAAGGTTTGTCTCCAAAATCCTACCGTGGCAGGGAAAAGAGTTGTGCAGGAGAGGTTTTGCACCAGCGTCTTGCAGCCCCGCTCCCTAGCACTCACCCATGCCAAAACACTTGAATTTTTCATTATCAAAAAAAAAACAAAAAAAAACCAAAAAAAACCCCAAAGATTTTCAATAATTTATTTCAGGCATCTATTTTGGAACGCATCCGAACGGCTCCTTCCTGCAAGTCCCCACCAGAGGAGGGCTCGGAGCCCCCGGGGGGTCCTGGGCCTTCCGAGCCCACAGGACCGGGCTCCAATTAAGTGCAATGCTCTCCAGATTTGGTTCCCATTATTGTCTTCCTTTGGCATGACCGACCGGAGCACTCAAATTGGAAAGGCCCCAGAATCTTCAGTCTCCTAAAATATTTTCAATAACGTTGAGAGCAATTTTCCTTAGAGCATGTAAGGATTTCAGTGGAGGAGCCAACTTTCCCAAAGGAATGATCCAATTACGAGCACTGGATGCTCTTGTCAATCTCTCCCTCAGGGACGTGGAAAATCAAAATTATGATTTATTTTTTTGAATGTGACAGTGAGCGTAAAGGCAGAAATCTAAACCATGCCCTTATCTCCCCATGCACCCCCAGCTCCCTCTCTGATACTGTCAGCTAAAAATATCCACTCATTTCAGGCAGAACCTCCTGAAGTTCTGCTCTAATAACAGCACAGGCAGGACCCAGCCCTGGGAGCAGCTGAATGATGACTTTTTAATGGTGACCTTTGCATGTAAAAATTGAGTCAAAATTACTCCGCTTCTCGCTAATGCAATGAGGGAAATGTGGTTTGAACCTCGTGGTTTGTGCTCGGTGACAAAGAGGGGGAGAGGCACCAGCAGGCCCCCAAAAGCTAAAAATAGCTCCCACAGAGGAGGGCAGGGGAGGAGATGGTGGGGGGATGAGTGAGGAATTGGCTGTGCCTTTGCTCGGGATGCTGTGGGTGGTGTTCCCAGGATGCTGATCACGGGCTGTGCCAGCTGGGATGGGATCCCAATGGGCACCATGGGCTGTGCCAACAGGCATGGGAACCCAATGGGCACCATGGGCTGTGCCCGCTGGGATGGGATCCCGATGGGCACCATGGGCTGTGCCAGCTGGGATGGGATCCCAATGGGGACCATGGGCTGTGCCAACAGGGATGGGATCTCATTGGGCACCATGGGCTGTGCCGGCTGGGATGGGATCCGGATGGGGACCGTGGGCTGTGCCGGCCGGGATGGGAACCCGACGGGCACCATGGGCTGTGCGCGCTGGGGTGGGATCCCGATGGGCACGGTGGGCTGTGCCAGCCGGGATGGGAGCCCGATGGGCACCCTGATGGGCCTCAGGGTCTGTGCTGACCGGGCCAGGACGCCAGTGGCCCCATGGGCCATGCCAGCTGGGATGGGCTCCCGATGGGCACCGTGGGCGGCGCCAGCAGGGGTGGGATCCCGATGGGCACGGTGGGCTGTGCCAGCCGGGATGGGAGCCCGATGGGCACCCTGATGGGCTTCATGTTCTGTGCTAACTGGGCCAGGACGCCAGTGGCACCATGGGCCATGCCAGCTGGGATGGGACCCTGATGAGCGCCACGGGCCATTCTAACTGGGACAGGACCCCCACGGGCTCCCTTGCATTCCAGCACCCTGCAGCCCCCTGCTCCTGCCCAGCCGCCGCTCTGCGTGCCCCCCGTGTGGGAGCGGCCGTTTTGGGGTGCAGGCTCGGGGTGCAGCTGTGCCGTGTGCCAGCCCCGCGCGCCGGGTGCATTGTGCCGGGGAAGGAGCTGCCTTTGTCTGGCGGGCAGCAGGGGGTCTTTGTCGCCACGGGGCCGCCTGGCTCCCGGGGCTGGAACACCGAGATCAAGGAATGGGCAGTGGGATGTGCAGCCACCCGCTCCCCCTTAGAAGTTGTTGTTGCTATGGGGTCTATTGTTGGCAGCTTTCCCCCGGTGCTTTACATCCTGCACCTTGCTTTTCACAGGGTGAACAATAATGCAAACTCTTTTTGCTCCTGGAGTTGCCTTTTCACAGTTTCCCCCCCTTCTGCAACCTATAATGAGTGATAACTCCAAAGAACAGCACAATCCTTCGAGAGATGCCTCCCCAGCTCACACTGTGCTGCTCGACGGGTTATTCTGCCCAAGAAACCCAGGAAAATCTGCATATCTGGGGATGTATTAATTACCCAATGTGACATCTCTAACTCTGCAAAGATCGTCTCCGGCTAATGAAGCTGTCAGGGCAGGCTCCGTGCCGATGCCTCCCTGCCGTGGGCGCTGGCCCATGGCCAGCACAGCTCCTGCTGTTCCCAGCCCAAGCCAGCGATCCCATGGCAGCACAGGAGCAGGATCCACCCCTGGTTGCTCCCATCGTCACCACGACAGGTCCATCTTCCAGCAGTTCTGGATTGCCGCGGCAAAAAAACCAGCTGGAAATCAAAACTATTCGGTCTCATCTATTAATTCCTTGGGGCTGAAACTGCAACGGGAGGAACCAGAGTTTTCTTCCTTTCAGGGTGAGGCCTCAGGCCCCTGCAGATCCTCTGTGTGCTCCTGCAGGGCTCTGGGAAAGATGGAATGAATTTGATGTTGTGCCAGGGACAGGAGCAGGGTCCTTACCTGGGTGCCAGAGGGCAGAGGATGGGCAGGTCCCTGCACCAACACACCACTCATCTCCTGTGTCCTCTGGTCAGGTTTCCATCCCCACTCTGGAAGCGGGGAAACATCCTGAGGAGCTGGTCCTGCTCCTGAGAAACCTCCCCCTGGCAGTGCTCACCCCATGCTCCCATCCTTGGGAATCTGGCTGTCATGAAACCCATTGTAAGGGATGAATAACCCCACGTTAAGAGCAATTTTCTGTGACGGGAGGTGATCTTTCCTGCTTATACAGACTGGGCTCCCTCAGCTCAAACCCAAGCTGTAAAATTCCTTAAATGGAAATTGATATTCATGTTTAAATAAATTATTTTATTGGTTTAAGAATTCCTAATGATGAGGAGCAGGAGGGCTGCTGGAGCGCATGCCAGATCGTCTGCTTTCCTAATGACAAATGTTTGAATTAAAATAATTCTAATTAAATGGATGTCAAAAAAATGTTTCAGTTCGAAACACACTTCACAACCTCACATCACATCCTATCAGGCAGCGGAGCACATGACAAAACACAAAATAAACTGAGACCTTTAGGCAAATACTCCTCAAAGAGCAGCGGTAATTCCCAACCGGCTGTGCCGTGCCGCCGGCAGCCGGAGGGGTGGCAGGGCCAGCAGTCACCTGCACCAAACCACAGCCACTTTGGGGGCTTTAATAACATTGATGTCACGTGTATGTGTAGGGCTTCAGCTCTCCTGGCTCTCCCCAAACACTGATGAGTATCAGAAGCCCACGTGGGCTGGAAGAGATGGGAATCTTCACTCCCACCCAGCACACACAGAACCAGAGACCAAGGTTTGCTGTCCTCCCTCCCAAGGTGGTTTTAAGGGTTGGATTTGGATGATTTCTCCTTTGGAGTGGTGGCCTGGGATCATAGAATCATCAGACATTTTGGGTTGGGAGAGACTTTAAAGCCCATCCTGTTCCACCCCTGCCATGGGCAGGGACACCTTCCACTATCCCAGGCTGCTCCAAGTCCCATCCAGCCTGGCCTTGGACACTTCCAGGGGTGGGGCAGCCACAGCTTTTTGGGGCAACGGGTGCCCAGTGACGCAGGACAAGCATGGGAGTAAACTGCAGGCAGGTGCTTGGTGGGGTCAGGAATGCTGCAGGAGGGAAAAGGGGGAGCGAGGGACATCAGCAGCAACATCCCTGGGACAGCTCCGAACTCCAGCCTCTGACCCCAAAGTGATGTAACAGGACTTGAGGCCATTTATCATTTTCTCCATCTGACCCCTTTAATTTCCCATCCCAGGAGTATTTCCGAGGGATCCCCGGCCCCTCGCAGGGCTGCAGGTGAAGCTGGCAGGATCCCATGAGATCCCCGTCCTCTCTCCCGCATCCCACATCCCACACCAGGCAAGGCCGCTCCGCCAGCAGGGCCAAATGCTGTAATTGGATCTTAATTACACAACTCTGCGAGAGGTTATTTTTATTTCTTTGTTTGTTAATGCAATTATTTAGCTGCCCTATTTTAGCCTTGACCTTGCAGGAAGAGGGTGTTTTCCAGTCAGCATAATGCTTTATCTTTGAAAGCTCCAATCAATAAGGATAATTAATGATGCCTGCTGCAATGATAGCCTCAGCAATCATTATCCCACATTAATCCCTGCAGTCAGCCCGGGGTCAAGGCCATCTAAATCATTCACCTGGGGGTGGAGAAATTCAAATAATTTACCCATTTAAATCCAAGCAAACAAATCCCACTGTATTTTTCCGTTTGGAAGGGGCTGCAGCCTGTTGTGGCCAGGGGTTTGCAGGAGCTGTGGATCCTCCTTGCAGGAATCCAGGTTCCCTCGCGGGGATGGCAGTGGGGACATGCCCCAGGGACATGCCACATGTGCCACCGGTTTCTCCTCAAAGTGGCAGGAGGATTCAGTGTGGGGATGGTCCCAGCTGCCACCACAGCAGACACCGGTCCCAAAACTGGGATCACCCGGTGTGGTGGTGCCGTGGGAGCAGGAAGGGGTTGTGCTCCTTTTGCAGGGACAAAATGTCTCTGCCACCAACTCCGGGAGCAGGGCTTTGTCAGCATTTAGTGCTGGTTAGTGCTGGACACCCTGTGTGCCCCAGGGACACCCAAAGAGGGGACAAGGCATCTCCAGGACACCTCTGAGAGGAGCAGGGGTCTCTCCCCAGGGTATTCCTGTTCCCCAGCAGCCCCCCAAGCCCCAGCCCATGCCTGAACTCCCAGGACAGCCACCTGCACGACCTCTGTTCACCCAACTGCTGCTGCTGCAGGTGTCCCCAACCCTACCGCCCATCCCACATCCCATTCCCAACCAGCAGGGACTGAGGGACTGGGAACTGGGTACGAGCACAAGCTGCACACCCACTGATCTATTTTTATTCCTTCAGCCTGTACTTTGCACATTTATAATCCCTTAGGGACAGGGCTGCATGTGGGACAGTGTGGGAAGCCCAAGGAAAACCCTTGGCACGTTCCCTCTGGAATCTCCAGCCATCCTCCAGGCTGGGTTGGCTCCTGTGGCTGCTGTGCCCCGCTTCTTTCAACGTCCCCTGTCACAGGGATGCAGCTTTTTGACATCTCCGTGCTAGGAGTGAAGATACCGCTCTGTCTGCTCCGTGCAAAGATAATTTTTGGGATACAGCCAGTACTGGGGTCGCATCCTGATACCTCCCAATGTTCTCAGCTGGGAGAATGCTGCATCCCTTTGACCCCAAGGTGAGGAGGAGGACAAGGATCCCACGCAGCCCCAGGTGCCAGCCCCAGCCAAAACGCCCATCCGGTGCTGCTGGGCGGAAAGAGCCACCAAGGACTTTGTCAGGATATGGAAAAACCCACAAAGCCAAGCTGGTGCTATTATAGAAAGGCTGCAGAGCAATGTCCTTGGCCAAAAATCAGCTTTGTTGATAATCGATACAGTTTTGCTGATCTAAAGCTGCCTCTGGTGGCTCTTGCAGGGCTGGGTTTTACAGCTGGTCATGCGCCCTGCTGTGATGCCCACTGCAATGTCCACCACCATGTCCACCATGATGACCACAGCAATGTCCACCACCATGTCCTCCATGATCCCCACTGTGATTCCCACTGCAACATCCATCACAATTCCCACCATGCTGCCCATGCAATGTGCACTGTGATGGCCACCATGATGACCACAGCCACGTCCACCACGAACGCCTCCATGATGCCCACCAGAATGCCCACCATGATGGCCACAGCCATGTCCACCACGAACTCCTCCATGATACCCGCCATGATTCCCATGCAGTGCCCACCAAAATGCCCACCATGATGCCCACCATGATGTCCACCAGGATGACCACAGTCATATCCACCATGAACTCCTCCATGATCCCCACTGTGATGCCCACCATGATTCCCATGCAGTGCCCACCAGAATGCATCACAGAATGGCCACAGCCATGTCCACCACGAACTCCTCCATGATCCCCACTGTGATGCCCACCATGATTCCCACTGCAGTGCCCACCGCAACGCCCACCACGATCACCACCAGGATGTCCACCACCCTGCAGGACCAGCAGAGCAGCGGGGTCTCGGGGCTGTCTCTGTGTCCCCCCAGGGTCTCAGACCAGTTTGGAGGCTCGATGGTCCCCAGGGTGGGTGAAGCTTGAGACGTGCCGGCGTTGAGTCCCTCCATGGAAACGAAGGGACAATTTGGATTAGTTTTGATTTATGGCTCTGTTGTGACCAAGTTTGTGTTTTCACCAAAGTCCTTCTCCCCCGTCCCGAATTAATTCTATATTAACAGCAGCATATAATTTATATGTGGACACATCCACATATCCAATAAATTATGGCCTAACTCTATAATTCCACAGCTATAATTAATTACATTAAAGACCTCCATTTTAAACCCACAATTAGATAACCCTGGGAGACAATCCCGTTAGCATTTTTAATAAATACTTGTGTTTGAAGCTGTTGAACAGAGCACCTGATAACTGATAGAGCAGTGTTAACATCTGTTCCATTATTTCCACAGGACGTTGCTTTAACGTAATGCTCCTCACATAAAATATGCATTTGTTCTTGACTGTCAAGTGCCTCTATTATTTTATTAAAAAGTCAAAAAAGAATATAATCAGACTTCATAATTTATGTGTGACATTTTCATTACAGAAAACTTTATGCAAAATTGAATTCTAAAATTTAATTTCCTGTGATGTTTAAATTACTTACTATCTGGCTCCTCTCCAAACATTGTGATCACTCCAGGCCCCATATGAATTCCATTAAGGATATGTTTAGCTGCTGCCAAAACGTATGGGGTATTTTTCTATGTAATTCCAAGAATATGCTCCTTAAATTTATTTTGTGCCAGTTTAAATAGTTTCTCTCATGCAGGAAAGAAACACAAGACATTTTAACAACTGTCGTGGTTTTTTTGTTGTTGTTTCCCGTGGGTTTTGATGCCCATCGTGGTTCTTCGGTCCCCTTAGCCAGAGGAGAATTCCCAGCAGTCTGGGAAGACTGGATGGAGACCTGAGCCTCGAGGGTGCCCTGTTTTCTGTGTGCACTGGAAATTAGCACTTGCAAATTAAGTGTAATGAGCGTGGCTGAAGGAATATGGTCAGTGCTGCTTCAGTTCCCAAAGCCTGGGTCTTGTATTGCCTCTGCTCCACATTCTCTCCCTGGGATGTCTTTACTATCCATGTAAGGGAGAGAAAGCAAAGATCAGGGCCTGGAGAAGAGCAGGAATTGGGAATTGGGAGGGGCTTAATGGAACTGGAGGGGGTCAGACACAGAATCACAGAATCCCTGAATCACAGAATCCCTGAATCACAGAATCACAGAATCCCTGAATCACAGAATATCTCCGGTTGGACCTACGAGGATCAAGTCCAGCTCCTGGGCCTGCAGCAGTGAGGGGTGTGGGAGACCCCAAGAAGGGACAGGGGGATGCTCCAACCCCACCAAGAACCACAGGACACGTGGAATCACCCCCTCCCCGGTCCCATCACCACCAGGGGTGCTCAGGCCACGCATCTCAGCATCTCCCAACTTCGTCCTTCCCCTGGAGCTGTGTCCTCCAGCCATGTCCACGGTCGTGGACAAATATTTGAGGAATGAACCAGGTGCCTCTGCCATCCCTGAGCTATCCCAGCTCTTCCTGGCAGCTCTTTCTAAAATCAATCTGCGTTTTGCATGGCCTCATCCACCCGGAGCCAAGGCACTCTCCGTGCTGAGATCAATACATCCTCCCAGCCCAGCGCTATTGGATTCGCTCGTTTGCTGAGCAGAACATGTCAGTAAAACTCAGCCTGCTTGGGAAATATAGCCTGATCCCATGAATCTTCAAAGAAATTCAGGGAAAACCTTCAGGCATGTTTTTGGAAACAATTCCAAAATTGTTGTTGCTGTAAAGTTCCAATGTTTCATGTGCTGTGATTGATGGTGATGTAGGAGCTCCCAAAATGAAGGTGCTCTGCTAGATTCCTGCTTCCTTGCCTTTGTCTGGATTCTGTGAGCAGCAGTCATGCCCTGACGCCTGCGTGTGCCTGTGGGAAGTGTGACTGGGAATAAAGAGGTGGTGGGGAAAGGGGGATGCTTGGACAGAGCCATGCCTGTGCCCTTCACAGCCAGCTTTGCTGTGGATTGGGGAGCTGAGGGTGGTGGTGAACATCCCAAGTCATCCCAGCAAGCGCCAGGATGTCCCAGCAGATCCCAGCATGTGCCGGGGTGCCACAGACGATCACAGTACATCCTAGTTCATCCCAGCACATCCCAGCTCATCCCAGAACATCCCAGGTCACCTCAGCAAGCACCAGGATGTCCCAGCAGATCCCAGTACATCCCAGCCGATCCCAGCATGTGCTGGGGTGCCGCAGTACACCCTAGTTCATCCCAGCACATCCCAGCTCATCCCAGAACATCCAGATCATTCCAGCAAGCGCCAGGACGTCCCAGCTGATCTGAGCACACCCCAGCATCTCCAAGCACATCCCAGCATGCCCTTGCTCATCAGCACGTGCCAGCTGATGCCAGCACATCCCAGCAGCCCCCAGTGCTCCCAGCTCATCCCACTCATTGTCTCTTTAGGGATGTTCAGGAAAGGCCTGAGCTTGCTGACTCCAGGTGTGTTATGGAGAAGGAAGGAAATCAAAAAAACCCTCACCTGCTTGGATAGAGTGGGATTTTGCACGTGCCAGGGGGTGGAATCCCTTCCCCAGGGACACGGTTCTGCTCCCCGGCCACGTGCAGCCCCCTGTGCCAGGGCTCCCTTTGGATCTCTTCCCATTGCAGTGGGGGGAGCGGGAGCAGGGCCGATGCCGGGAACAGGGATGTCACTGCTGGGATGGGCCCGCTCCCAGCCTTCCCTGGGCACTGGGAGGCCAAACTGGTGAGTGGGAAAGCTCCCAGTTGCCGTTGGGTGTTCCGGTAACCGGATCTACCTGGGCCAGTTGCGAGCACAGAGCTAATAAAGGATGCAGCCGGGCCGATGCCGAGGGAAGGCTGGGCAGGAATAGGATGACAGAGCAATATCGCAGGAGGTAGGATCCTGCTGAGTCTGGAAGTGCCTGATTTATTTATATTCAGCTAAACTGAAATATTCAGAAGGAGAAAATCTTCAAGCTGGACCCTTTTGCTGCCTCCTTTCAGAAAAGAGGGATGTGTGTGGTGTTTGCCAGGGAATGATGCTCGCCCTGTGCCTCTTCCGGTGCCCAGCTCCCTTTAATTCAGGCAGCATAACTCCAATATGAATTTTTTTCTCTGATACCATGCGTTTCACAAATTGGATGACGACAAAATGAGGTAATTTATTACCAGTATATTAATTTATTTATTATTGAACACTTGATTAACCTGTACACTTTGCTGCCCACTCATCTTAAAGGCGTTTGTAGTAGAAGTATTAATTTATTCCTGGGTGTGAGGTGGTACCTTCATAATTCACCTGTTAATTATTGTACCCAGAGTCTTTGTTTAAGGGTGAAACACTAACGAAGGTAAAGCACGTTCTCATTCTGGAGAGCTGCTTCCCTCAAAATCCACTTCCCTGTTCCAAGCTCAGCCCTCTTTATGTGAACAGATCATGCATTTATATGGAGTCCAGCATTTGGAGCCAATTTCCAATCCTTAATGGATCAGAACTGTTTAGTAAGACTGAAATAAATATGGAGAAGTGGGTATAGAGGGTGGTCACCATCCCTGTAGGCTGTTCATAAAATACAATCACAGAATCTCCTGAGCTGGAAGGGACCCACAAGGACCATGGGGTCCAACCCCTGGCACTGCCCAGACCCCCCAACAACTCCACCCCGGGCATCCCTGGCAGCGCTGGCCAACCGCCCCTGGAGCCCTGGCAGCCTCGGGGCCATGCCCATTCCCTGGGGAGCCTGGGCAGTGCCCAGCACCTCTGGGGGAAGAACCTTTCCCTGATCTCCAACCTAAACCTCCCCTGGCACAGCCCCAGCCGTTCCCTGGCTCCTGTCGCTGTCACAGGGAGCTGAGATCGGTGCCCGACGTTGGCTGACCAGTGCTGTTGGTGGGTGATGGACATTTGACCTCTGTGAGAAGATGTTCCCTTGCAGGTGAAGCGTTCCACAGCTCTGAGCTGCCCTTTGCCACCTTGGCAGCGCTGGTGCTTGGCAGAGGGGAGTTTTGGGGAGGATCTGGCATTTTGGGGCAGAAAACGTGAGGGGAAAAAGGGCATCTCACAGCACAGGCGGTAAAAATAGTATTGGGGGGGGGGCTGTAATAAGAAACACGTTGGGCTGGAAATAACTTAATTCTGTCACAAACACCAGCTTAATGTATGCCCTTAAACTCGCAGCCATCTAGGTTTCCCTGCAACATCCGCCCGTATCGGGAGGATCTGCTCCATCCAGACACCGTGGTGCCTCGTGCCCGCGCTCGCAGCAGCTTTTAATGAGCATTTCTCTATTTATCTCATGTCACTGCTTCCCCAGCAGCCCCGTGCCCGGCCTGGCCAGTAAAAGCCATTATCTCTATTATGCTGCCGATAGCCCATCGCCGGGATTGCTGCTCCCTAATTGCTGGAGCACCCTCCTCCTCCTCCTTCTCCTCCTCCTCCTCCTCCTCCTCCCGCTGATAGATTACCCCGGGCTAACGGCCCCAGAGCCCATTCCCCAGCGCCAGCCGAGCCTCAGCTATTGGGCTGTGCTCTCAGGAATAAATCCTAACCTATCAATATATAATAGGGCTAAATAATCAACAGCTCGAGACGTTGTCTGCTCCGGGAGGGCTCCGCCGCGCCGGGCCGTTTTTATCGGCTATAATTAGCAGCAGGCAGAGCCTGTGCCTGGCCGGGCTGTGCAGGAACGAGGACAGGTTTTATGCACGTTCAAACATGATTTAATCGGCTGCTCTGCCTGTCTCGATAATGTGCAGGGGTGTAAAAAAGTCCAGCTGGCCTGGGAACGTGTGGGAAACATAAATCCTGCGGCGGGCGGCTCTGGAGGGAGCTCTGCCCTCGCCGCTGCAGAGGTGCCTTATTCCTGATAGCGGGGGAGCCGCCGTGGGAGAAATCCTGGGAGAGGATTTGGACGGGGCTCGGAGCCACCGGGGCTAGTGGAAGGTGCCCCTGCCCCTGGCAGGGGGTGGCACTGGATGGGCTTTGAGGTCCCTTCCCACGCAAACCACTCGAATGACTCTGTGATTCCAAGATTCTGTGATTCTGAGCTCAGCCTGGGGGCTTTGATAGGAGGGGCTTTGGATCCACTTTAGGAGGGGCTTTGGGTCCACTTTAGGAGCGGCTTTGCAGCCAAGAGCAGAGGATGCTGTTGGAAAACGTTCCCATCCAAATAAGCTTGGGTAAAGTAGCTGTGCACCAGCCACAGGAGGGGAGGAAGGGAAGGTGCCCCAAAACAAGGCAGTAAAACTATAAAGTTAATGAAGAACCCGTGTCCTTTTTTACAGTATAACCCTTTACAACCCCCTCCTCGGGAGCCAGGCTTTCAGGGAAGCACAGCAAACGCTGTAAAATGGATGTTTAATGTAGCTGAGGGCCAAGAAAAACATTGTATAATTGTAGTAAGCAGCTTGCTAAGTAAAGTGATAGCTTTTAAAGGTAAATATACAGCGTGGGTTTGCAGGGCTGCACAGGCCCCAGCCTCAGATTGCCTCAGTAACAGTTTCCTCCTTCCACTTACAGATGTGTCTCTGAGAAGATTTGGGATGAACACCTCTGGGTTTGGAGATCAGCTGCTGACTTGGTCTGCTCTGGGAATAAATGACCCAGGAGCGTCGGTCCTTGCCCCCCTCACACCAAATTTATTTCATTTCCAGCCTTTTATGCAAGCAGGATCTGTCCCACTGTCTCCCAGCAGGGCGGACAGGGCACTGGAGCAGTGAGGGATGCTCACCTGGGATAACCACCCCGGCTGCACCTGGGGTGTTCTGGCTTTGGCTCCTGGGGGTTCCACGGGCCCCCGGCGCCTCCCAGCCCACCCCAGTGCCACCAAGACCAGAGTTCCGCTGCTTCCCAGCCTGTGTGATGTGGTTTGGGCTGGGTTTCTGAGGAAAAGGGGCGCAGGGAGAGGGATTTGGATTTGGCTGGTTGGTGGAGTTAAAGTCTTCTTTGTGTCTGAACACTTGGGGCTAACGGTTGCTGTCGCAGTTCCGTAAATTCAAATTAAAGGGCACCTATGGCTTGGCTGCGGTTTCTAACACAGAAATTAATTGGTTGTGTATAATCTATGTCCTCCTGAGATGGGAAGGGGAGGGCACTGCTCAGGACTTGTGGTGTCCGTGGTGCATCTTTCCCCCCTGCCCCAGCTGTCCCCTGGTTTCTGTCACCACCGAGAGCCGCAGTGCCAAGCTGGGCCATTCCCCAGAGCCTACCTCTGCTGGAAAAACTGCTCACTTTTCATGGGCTATTTCCCAGGCAGAGGTGGTGAGGGTGTCACTGGTAAGCTCTGGCTCAGTGAAGTCAGGGGCTGAGCCTTTCTGGTGGCAGCCAGGACATGGTTCCTCTGCAGAGAACTGTGACCAAAGCACAGTCTGGTGTTACGGTCACAGTACTCTCAATTTGGGCAGAAAAAGCGAGATTCAAGCACAAAATACGCTCCTTGGCTCCTAATTCTAGGGCCTGTTCAAGCTGAGAATAAACCCACGCACCTCTGCTTTCTGTGTGTGCACATAATGGGAAATTTCATCAGCTGCAATATTCCTGAAGACAGGACTCGTGAGATATATCACATGTAAATGGACACATCATCTGAGCAAGGCCCCATTCATCAATAGCACTTGGAAATGCAGTGGAAGATCTGATGGGATTATGTAGATCTCAACTATCTATGGGTGAATGAAATTGGGTAACCTTAGCAACCCCAGGTACGTTTGTGCAGCTATGAATCAAACGTCAGCCCGATGAGCTCTGCGCAAAATAAAGAAATAATTCTCTGAAATATTCATAACAGGCTGCAGAGTATTATTTTATAAGGCTCTGCCTATTATGCATTTTGGAAGCCAGGTTTTAAAAGAACCAACATTAGCATTTACATCCCCCGCGCTGGCATAAACGCTTATAAATAAACCCAAGATGAAACACAACCAGCAACTGCAACAAACCAGGGCTCCTCTTCCTGCTGGTGGAAAGGGCATCTCCCATCAAGCAAATATTCCAGCTGGAGGAACAGCAGAGAGGATGGGTTATCCACAAAGGTTTGGAACAGCACCTCCCGCCATCACGTTGGAGCAAAACAAAAGTTGCACACTGTCCTTTCACTTGTGTTAAAATTAATTCATCAGGATGCTTTAATGCCAGGAATAAAAGGTGGGAAAAGCTGAAAGTCTCCCTTAAAAGTTGATGAAGTCAAGAAAATGCATGGTTTGGGGTACAGTGATGCAAAAGTATTTTGGATGACCAAAATATAGTTTAAATATATGCTGTATCTCAGTTGAAAAATACATAATTACATCTGAATTTGCAGAGAATTCCAAATCCCTCTGCCCTTGGCTCATGTTCAGCTTTGGAGAGCATTCAGGCATGCTCCAGCTTTGGTCTCCTCCACACTGAAGCACTGAAGTTTTCAAAGTTTCCCAATTTTTCCCACATGGAAAGCCATCCTTTAGCCCGGCGTTGCTTGGAGACTGTAGTTCTCAGCCTGCAAATTTATTTTTAATTAATTAATGGCCACTGCAGTGACCTGCAGCAGTTGGGATCGCCCACTCCAGGACAAGCAACCTCTGAGCAACCTGGTCCAGTGGAAGGTGATCCATGGCAGGGGGTGGAACTGGATGATCCGGAAGGTCCCTTCCAACCCAGGCTGTTCTGGGATTCCATGACAAGGAAGAGACAGGGCATGGCCAGGATGCTCACACACCTCCAAGCTGCCTCCTCCGCCTCAAGTGCTCCCTGCAGATGTTCTAAGGTTTATCTATGGCAGAATCACAGAATCCTACATTGGGTCAGGTTGGAAGGGACCTTAAAAATCATCCAGTTCCAACCTTAAAGCTGGAACGAGGTAGCTGAAGTTTTCCTTGCAGCCTGAACAGCAGAAGTTACGTTGATAATTGAGAATCTCGGTTTTCCTTCAAAATAATTCTTTGTACTTGTGGTCAATGAAAAAAACCCAAACATATTTGACTCTTGGGCTTCAGTTCCCTCTTGCTTTCCAGGTCCTGAACACTGGAGAAATCAGATTACAGCTCCCCAGTCCTCCACACCACGTGCCCTGTGGAAGGCTCTGATTTCAGAGCCAGGAACCACCCATTTATTTATTTTATGGTGCTTTAACCCACCCTCACACTTAACGGGCTGGCAAGCTCTGCGCTCTGTTTCTTTATTTCCCAAACAGCTCTTAAAGAATTAGTGTTTCCATAAATGCTTCTCATTCCCATTAAGCATTTTGGGTCGTGCTGGGGAGCTCAGCAGTGAAACCACCCTGAGAATTGCAGCGGCAGCTCTGGAGCTGCAGCCTTGTTTGTTCCAAAACGCCTCCTCCGATGGCTCTCCCGAACGAGCTGGATTAATTGTTCAGGACCTATAGCACATGCTTCAGTGAAAATAAATTACTTTATTTCTATTACACCACCAGTGGCTGTGTAACTTAATTTCATTAGCTCAAACCTGTTGAGAGTGTTCAGATTTCCATGGCAGGACGCACTCGAAATGAAAAGACGCCTTCGATTCCCAATTAACAGAATCGCTCCCTTTCAACTGAAATGAATGTTATTGAAACCAATTAGCATAGACTGGAAAATCTCTCATTAATGAGGGGAGTGTGGGTGAGTAAACAGCAATGAAAAGATGAAATTAGAGAAGAGGCTCTTCTTGTTGGCCTGAATAATTACATGCTTAGTTGCCTAATTGTCTGGTGAAAAGCCTCGCCGTGCTGGTAACAGATTGCCGTGTTCATTAGGCTGCAAAAGGCCACCTGCTGCTGAGGCTCATTTTCCTGCAGTCTATATCCACGTGTTGCTCCCCAGGGACTGCTATTTGGACACAACACTGGCTGTGAAAAGCAAATGAGCTTGCCAATATGCTGCAATATTGTGTCCTTTATGCCAAGATACAGAAGCTTAATATGTCAAATATAATGAATAAAACCAACAGCGATAACGAAGTTTATGAGGAGACTGACCTTCCAACACGGCCCGGTGCAGGAGGGCAGGGCTCTCCATGCAGATGTTCCTGCCTGGCCTGGACCGCTCCGAATTACGGAGCACAAAAGAGAAATTACAACCGCCACCCCTTAGACAATGGCAGAAGGAAAGCCCACAATGGCAACTGGTAAAATTGGAAACAAATGTGAAATTCCGAGCGCTAAGAAGGGCTCACGAAGCCCGGCATTGTTCCGATTTGCTCCGCTGTGGCAATAAACATCAAAGGCAGGAGGCCTCTGCTCCAGCCCTGCCTCAGATCATTCCATGTCTTATAATTGCTGGGTTTAGGGGCTTTTAAGCCAGGCTTTAGTGCACGGTGCTGTTGGCAGGGAGGAGTCACCCTGGGCATGGAGTTGAGGGGTTCTCGCTCTGCCATGAGCCCCGGCATGTGCCAAGAGTCCGACCTGCCAAGGGTGGGGTGGAGGCATGGAGCCTGCTGGAGATGAGCCGTGGGATGTTGCAGGAGTGTTCAGAGAAGGTGACGGAGCTGGGGAAGGGTCTGGAGATGGAGAGGCTCAGCCTGGAGAAAAGGAGGCTCAGGGGGACCTTCTGGCTCTCCACAAGTCCCTGACAGGAGGGGGCAGCTGGGTGAGGATTGGTCTCTTTTCTCAAGGAGCAAGTGAAAACAGCCTCAAGTTGTATCAGAGGAGATTTAGGCTGGATATTGGGAAAATTTCTGCATGGAAAGGGTTGTACACCTGCCCAGAGCAGTGGTGAAGTCCCCATTCTAGGAGGGATTTAAAAACTGTGTGACTGTGTCACCTGGGGACATGGGTCAGTGGTGGCCATGGCAGTGCTGGGGGGATGGTCAGACTCCCTGATCTTAGAGGGTGTTTCCAAATTAACAACTCCATTATTCCATGTCATGCACCGAGCAGGAGGAATTGCCAGGGTACAGCAGGGTGGTTCATAGCCACCAGCAAGAAATGTGTGGATCTGAGTATGGATATGGGTATTGATGTACACATTGGAGGGTATCAAACTACTGCAACTACTATTAATAAACAGCTCAGGTTAATACTAATTGCATTGGGAGGGGCCTGGCTGTCCCCTGCTGTCCCCCGTGTAGGGACAGGATCCGTGTCCCTGGTAGCATTCCCAGGACCATGCTGGGTGAGCAGCAGCCCTCTTGCCACTTCACAGCTCAAAACTTCTCCCTCCTCAAACTTAAAATATTCCACGCCAGCAGTTTAAGCCCATCCCGATGGTGGCGGATCTTGTGACATCACACAGAGCAGCCCTCATTGTCCCCATGTCCCACCCGTGCCTGAGGCTGGATCCACAGGGTTAAACACAAAGGCTCCAGTCCCTCCCAGTCGAAGGCTCCGGTGACAATGGGGGAACAAACGCTGTTGCTTTGCCAGGTTTTTGATTGCTTTTTGTGGAGAGGGGAGCGTGGAATGAGCCCCTTCATTAATGCGAAGAATGAGAAGATGTGATTAAGAAATGGTTTTATCGTTTGAAAGCAATGATAATGTGCCTGGCAAGGAGCAGGAACAGCCGTGTTGGGTGTTCCCTGTGCGCCTGCCAGCAGCACAGGTGGCGTTCCGAGGGAGCGCTGGGAATGTGTTCCAGCGGTGGAGCCCCCAAAGGGCACCCCCAATGTCCACCCCACCGACAGGTCATTTTAGGGTTTGCTGTAGCAAACTCTCCCTCCCTGACCATAATCACGGCCTTTATTTAACTCCATAAGTTGCAGCACATGGATTTCAGCTCAATTATCCATCAAGTGTCCGTTAAAATCCCTTGGTGTTTCCAAGAGTAGGAGCAGGCCCTGACACCGGGAGCAAGGGCCTGCTTAGAGGAAGGAAACAAACAGGCCCTTCCCACCAGGACATGCACAATCCACCGATTTATCTGGAAATCCAGATAATTAATGAACACACAAAACGATCCTGCTCTGAACCAGGTCAGGAATTGCTGTCTGACTCTCGACAAACAAAACCTGCCGAGGCCTGCAGGCCCAGCTCCCACGAAAATCGTGGATTTGCGTCTGTTCTCCCTCAGCTCTGGGGGCTGAGCAGCAACCCCAGGGGCCGAAGCTTTGAGAGCGATCCAGCGGTATCGGAGCAAGCAGAGCCCCCTCCAGCTATGGACAGGGACCCCCTAAAGCCACCCTAAAGCCACCCCAAAGCCACCCCACAGACCTGGAAGGGACGTGGTCCAGCAAAGCCAGGAGGCCTCACGCCTCCCCTCACCAGATACCACCACAAAACCCATTTACGGCTGTACCTGAGGCCGTGTGCCCGCCCGAGCCACAGCTCTGCACAACCTTCCCAACAAAGTTACAGTTCCATGTTATTCTGAATGATTTTTACAGCTCTCTCAGGTTTTATTCCGTGAAAAACCCAATGCGATTACATTATTTAGGCCACTTGCCAACTGGTTAAATATAATTGACTAAATTAATTACTAAGATCAGTTTTACAGCAGATTAGGATAATTTATTGGGCAGTTTGTTGTTTTCCTAATAGTCTCACCTGATTGATGGAGAGGCTTGGCTATAAATGATTTTTTATGACCGAGAACAGCAAACACAAACTTAATCAGGTGTTCCACTCTGGATTGAGGAAACCCTCTGTAACTTGGATAACGCGCAGGTATAATTCTTTGGAATGCCTGCAAAAATTTCCAGTGATTAAAGGGGAAAAAGCTCAGAGAGAGACATTTGTGTGAAGCAGCTGGTTTGGGGGCAGCCTCACCTCACCTCTGCTGAGCTTTGGGGTGATGGGAACGAAGATGAGAGCTCAGCCTTGGGGTTCACCCTGCAATCCTTCTGTACTGCCCGTGTGGGGATAAACTGGCACCTCTGGGGACTCGTTCTCTCTATCCAACACATTTTTGTGCCGAAAAGTTATTGCTAGTGACAAATCAAATGCAGAAATTTAAGAAACAGCAAGCCAAGCAATGAAGAAGTTCAAAAGAAGAGCAAAGCCTCTGTAGGTGTGCAGCAGCAGGTTCAGAGATCCCCTCTCTCAGAGAGGTACCACCTGCAGGGGCTGAGTCACAGGATGTTCATTTGATTACACCGACTCCTTTTCGTGCAAAGGGTGAATTGTTTTCAGACTGCTGATGATTAATGTGGTTATTGATTAGTTGATCAATAAGGCCATGGTGTCTAATTATTGATAATCCTTCCCCAAATGAAAGATCGAGTGTAAGGAGTGCTACTTACAAAGCTCAAAATATAAAGTGATTCAGTGTGAAGCCCAGTAATTGAAAGTCAAACTAATCCCATAAATTAAATCACAGCAATCCATAACATTTACCTGATAAATCCTTTGGAAAGCTTTATTTAACTCTCAGTGCTCATTGAGGAAGCTTTGGAGGCTCCCAGAAAAGTGTTGGAAAGTCTGGGTTTGAGGTGTCTTTTATTAATACCAAAGTATCATTTAATATAAATGTGTGTAATAATGACACTGGCTTGAAATGTCTGATCTCACGACTATAACTGAATATATTTTGATACAACCAAATTTTTTTTGGAAATCTAAGGAAACTGGTACCAGTCACACTGGTCTACCACCTGTACACCAAATTGTTTTCCAAACTTCCCTTCTAAGCCCTTTCCTTGCCAACCATTTACATCATAATTAAATGGGGGAAAACAACCTCATTTTTTTTCCCTGACAGCCCCTGCAAGACTTTTTAGGTGCTTAGAGGAAACTGAAATAAAACCTAGAAGATGTGATCCTATATTTTATAAGTAACCTCATGGACCAATTAAAATATCAACTGTTTAGGCACCTAATTCATCCCCACAACATCCTCTGGAGCTGCAATATTCAATAATCTAATTGGAGCGATTTTAAATGACTCAAATCAGATAATCCTAAAAATATTCCACTCCTCAGTCTCTGAGAATGGCCAGGATTAGGACATCCAGACCACTGGGCAGAGTGGGCTCTCCACAATTTCAGCCCAGCAGTGATTTTCCATGGCTCCCTGAGCACACGGATCTGCTCCAAGCTGGGCTGTGCCAGCCCTCCAGAAGTTTTCATTTTGCTCCTTCACTCCGTCCCTCCTGAACAAGCCTCAATTTGCAGTTTGTTCCTAATGTTATGGCTTTGGCCAATATTGCATTTCAGGAGCTGAAATAACAGGAGGCGTCCGTGCCAGAGCAGGGGATTTATGAATCCTCATTAGAGGCTCCCCACACCCCAAACCAACTCATGCAAATCCTGGAACACCTGAGAGGTGTCTCCGAGGGCTGTTAAGGAATCTGTGTGTCAGACAAATCACTTCGGACACCAACAAAGCCTTCCCTTAATGCCGGCTGTCACCTCTGCACGAGCAGCGCCCACGGCGCTTCCCTGCTTTTCTCCAGTTTAATCTTTACTCTAAACTTTCCACCACCATCTGCGGGAACTACTCCTGCTTGGGAACAATCTCTGCCATTTCCCACAGTTCCTGATTTCCTACTCCTCAGCCTGGACACAGACCATGGGGTCTCACCCAAACATTTTGTTCTGGAAGTTTAATTCTGTCCCACATTTCCAGGGCTGAACTGAAGCACTCGCAAGCTCGTTCCTCTTGCCCAGGGGAGCTGATGTCTGGATGTTTAATTGCTGATGGAAGAGCTGAACAGATCTCCAGAAACTTTATCCAGTTTCTAAGTAGCAGGAAGGGATTTAAGCGTGTCTATCTGTATTTTATCCTCCCTTTTTATCACCGTTTGTAGGGAGCCGTTCATAACTCCTGCATTAATTACCAGTACAATTTAAAGTGTCCCATCCTTGCGCGGAGCCCAGCGGTGGGTCCATGGTGGTCTCTGCCATCAGGGCATGGAGGAGGTGATGGAGCAGCCCCAGCCTGGAGCTGTTTTGGCTCTGACCCCACTTCCACGCACCCCACTCAGGGGGCTCTCCCTCTCCCCTGATACTGCAGTGCTGGGCAGAAGTGAAAGCTGGGACTTAAATACAAATATAAAAATAAAGGTGCCTTTTCCCCAGGACCAATTTCCCAGGGTTGTGCTGGGATGGCCAGGCCCTCCAGCTCTGCACATCCAAGTGCTGAACATCTTGGTTGTAAAGACTCTGAGAAAAATAAATTAAACCCAGAAGATTCCTCAGCTTTTACCAAGGAATGTGTGAGGATATTCCGAAACTCCGTCTCCTGAGGCACAGCCTCGCTGACACTGGGCAGTGTGGAGAGTGATGGGCACCTGCTGGAAGGCCATGGATGCCCATCTGAGCATGGGAAACGTTTCAAAGTGAGGGATGAGGAATTTGGATGTATTAAGATGCTCTGCCAGGTCTTGGGCTGCATATCTGCCCAGCCCAGTTACGGGAACTGAACCTGTTCATTTGCCCTCTCCAATTTTTTCTCCCGGTGGAAGGAAAAGAAGACAAAATAAACAAAATTATCTTTTTTAAAGAAAGGAGTTTCTCTTTTAAAATCTAAGCATTGGAAGAACATTTAGAAAAAGACATTCATTAGGAATTTGTGTTAAATACAATGTAATGGTCCCCAAATGACAGCAGTGACTTGGTTCTCAAAATTGCCCCACATTTAATAACAGCATAAATCATGTGTAAAGGATTCTTCACACCAAGCGAAGCTGCTTTACATACATAAACCCCATAATTTGTTTTTATTGAAAAGATTCCGACAGTCGAAGGTTATTTATGTTTTTAATTTGTCTGCACTACTAAATAAGTCCCTCTTCAGTGTGCAGCCCCGTGGGAAGCCTTGGATGGGCAGAGGGAGGCAGGGCTGGCTGCTCCAGGGTCTTTGTCCCTCGGTGCCCAGGCAGGGCAGGATCCCGAGGGCTGCCAGGACTGAACATCCCTGCCCAGCCTGGAACCCAACACGTGCATCTGGAGAGTGCCCCGGGAAGGGAACGGAGCACCGGGAGCAGCTGAGGGAGCTGGGGGGGCTCAGCCTGGAGAAAAGGAGGCTCGGGGGGGATCTTCTGGCTCTGCACAACGCCCTGACAGGAGGGGGCAGCCAGGTTGGAGTCACAGCCAGCACTGGTCCCAGTATCCTGCTGTGGAGAAACACTGGTGCTACCCCTCCACATGGATGGGCTTTCCAGAAGGCATTCCCCTGGGTTCTGGTTCTGTTTGGGGTGATCACATTGCACAAAACACTTTTTGCCCTGAATGAAAGGCCAGCTGGGACACCCCAGAGCCAGGGGGTGCAACTGAACCCTCGTGGGTATGGAAACGTGTCATGAAGTGTTTGCAGTCCCCCACCAAAGCCCCAGCTCCAGCCTGTTCTAAGTCCTTTCACACCATCATTAGTCCTGGAGCAAACCAAAAAATTCTGTCCCTGAGAGACAAAATAAAAGAAATGGGTGCCATTTAAATATCAGCTGGGAAGTTGTCCCGAAACAGCATTATCTGTTCTTGGGCTGATGAGGGCGAGGACTGGGCTTGGAGCAGCCCTTGCTGGCAGGTCCCACCGTGGGCTGGGCAAGCTGGTGGCACCCTTCACCAGGTGCTGGGCCCTGGAACGGCTGGAGAAGGCACGGTGCCCCCGAGCCACCCGCGTGGCACCCGGGCCGTGCTGGGTGTCACTGCTGGACGCAGTCCTGTGCCACGAGCTCCGGGATGAGCAGGGAAGCGGGAGCCGATGAGCCCCCGTGGGTCCTCCAGCCCAAGGCAGGTGTGATTCCGGGGTTCCCGGAGGGCAGGGATCGTGGGGTGGGACAGAGCTGGAGTTCGGGGTTTCTCCCGCAGAGTAAAAGCCTTGTGCTGTGAGAAACCCTCGGTCGGTGCCCCTTGCCCAGGTGGAGCGTCAGCAGGGCGTGGACACCCCGTATCCCCACGGGAGCATCGGCACGGCGCGGACACCCCGTACCCCCACGGGAGCTTCGGCAGGGCACGGACACCCCGTGCCTCCACGGGAGCAGCGGCACGGCACAGACACCCCGTACCCCCACGGGAGCATCGGCACGGCACGGACACCCCGTGCCTCCACGGGAGCATCGGCACGGCAC
>VWPU01008787.1:0-120982 GCA_013398955.1 Callaeas wilsoni
TCTCTCTTTCCCTTCTTTCCTTTGTCTCCCCCTTTTCCTTCAGCTAATATAGCTCAACTACCTACTGAACTTTACCTCACAGATCTACAGTCTATAAAACAAATTCTATGCTGGTGCCTTTTATAACATCAGTGTCACATTTAACTTTATGGGTATCTAGCTGAGAAAGAGACTGGTGCTAAATGGGATGAATCTCCAGAGCCTCGTAAGTTCAAACTCGATATTTCTGACAACTTTTTACATGGGAGACCACAATATGGGTTTACAGGCTTAGCCATTCTGCTAAAAGTGTGTGTTAATGATGATGGAATAGTATCTTTGAAGAGACTGTCTGTTGCTCGTTTGGGGCCTAAGAAACCCGTGTGTTCTCACAGGATAAAGTCCTGCCATCCCTACTTAAGTAAGACTAAGGTATTTGGTGTCCTGTGATGAGGGAACACACATAAGGACTTTACTTCAGAGCCTTGAGTTGTTCAGTATTGTGTCCCAAGTGTCTTCTCCCAGATGTCATTAGATGTCATTATTTCATTAGAGGATGAAATACCTCTTTCAGTCATAGACCATTGGAAATGCGTAAGAAGAACTGCAACTCCAACAGCAAGGTGTTGTTTTTTTTCTTACGAGTTATACTTGCTGCCTTCTGTGTTTCAAATAAGCATAATACTAGCAGATAACTAATCAAGTGGAAAAATGTTTGTGTTTTTTCAGCTAGCAGAAGGAGTTTAGAGAAAAACAGGAAACTCAGGGGATAGAATTATTTGGATAGTTCACTACCATAGACATTCATACCTCAGAGCTTCAGTCACCTTACTCTTCAATATCTTCTACAGATTATTTCTAATTCTGTGTTCAGTGTTATCAGTATTTATTAGCTGATAGCATCTGTAAATATAATACATCTTTTTTCACTGCCTTTTGCAAGATCATGTGCAGGTATTACTTTGTTTTCCCTGAAGAACTATTAAAAAAAAAATTAATGTAATAGAAATTTAAGAATAACTAATGAACATCTCTAGGGAAGGACAGAGATCCAAAAACTGAAGACACTTTCTGTCCCTAAGGGGATGGGAAAGATTATCAGTCTGATTTGCAGCCTGATAATACAATGCTATAATCTTACATCAATCATGGGTTATAATATAAGAACTGTATTACTTAATATAGTGGAGGTGCTCTAACCTCACAACAAATTCATTCATTTAATGTGTATAGTGTGATTGCTTTAATGATGTAATGTAGTTAAAATTTGGCAAGAATTACATTGCTTCTCCATACTAAAATAGCACAATAACTTATGAAAAAAATAGATTTAAAAAATAGATTTTTTTAAATTTCCCAAAAAAGTTATTCAGTTATAATTTCATTGCAAAGTATGATATTAATAATCTTGCTGCAAAAAAAAATTCCTTCCCTGAAAAAGAATATTTCAGAAACTTATTCATTTGCAGAAAAGTAAACAACAAGAATCATACATACCTGATGTATTCACAGAGTAATTATACTCATCAGTTTTAAAGTGCTATGAGATATTCCCTCATTACATTGTTGATATGCTCAAAACATATGATAATTACTTATAATTCAACGTAAATCTATTAATAAAAGGGAAAAAAAGATTGCAAAACATGGAAAAGTTATCAAAACTCAAAGGAAGATTTGAAATATAGGCTACTGAAATGTGTAATGAAATCATGTCAGGAGAGTACATTGGAGAAAACTTAAATCTGCTTAGGTCAGAAAATCTAATTCACGTCATTGGTATAGTTTTAGTAAGACCCTTTGATGTATATTGTTACTAGCTAAGATGTGTTGATCTGCATCATGTCTGGAAGAGCAAATACTAGCAGTAGTGTTATCTAGCTCTGAAGTGACAATTGCCTAAACTCCTTTAACATCAAATGATGTATGAAAAGTCCTGTCTCATATTCTCATCAACTAACTTAAGGACATTCAAGAAATGACTGGATGTGGCACACAGTGCCATGGTCTAGTTGACAAGGTAGTGTTTGGTCAAAGGTTGGACTCGATGATCTTAGAGGTCTTTTCCAATACTAATGGTTCTATGATTCTATGATTCTATGAGTCTATGAAATGCATATGAAACATACATGAAATGATGTGAATAAAAATATTACCATAACTTCATTAAAACCACAGATAAAATATGTTTTTTTTTTTCTCAACACTAGAAGAACTATGGCCATTTCAGTATCATTCATAAAAATGGGCAAAAAGCTTGACCATACTTTCTTCATTCCAGTCATAATTATAAGTGATAAAGGAATATTTCACAGAATATTTTTACAACTGAGAATCATAATCCCCATAATCTACAGCTTCCTCTGAGGAAACTGTCAAACTTGACAAATGATTTTATTAAAACATACTCCATACCCATTCTCACATCCTTGCAGCTATCTTCCCTGTCCCCTAGAGAAAAGCTAAAAACCAAAATCTGTAGCAGACACATCTCTTCAGACTGATCTTTGTACTGATCTGACAGTGCAAGATGTCTGAACTTTTCTAGTTTGTATTAAACCCTATGCTTGGGCCCAGTGATGGCTGTCTCCCCTGTTTCAGCTTCGTCCTTGTGGATGGCCCATCTTGACCGGGGGTCAGCCCATCCCCACCTCAGTTACTGTCTGACAAATCACAGCACCTTGTGGCAGGTGACTGGAAACCACTGTCAGGCTCCCACTGGTAGCCTGGGTAAAGGAAGTAGACAATGATATGAAAATATGTACAAGTAGACTAAGATAATCTCTTGATTGATAGGTGAGAATCTTCCAGTTTGAATGTCACACTCCTCTCGATGGAGACCACAAAATGCTGATGACTTGCTGCAGTTGTTGTGCCCTCTTCTTGAGGGAGACAGATGTGTTTGACCAAGAGGTGCACTGGAAAGCTGAGCACAATACCAAAGTGCAAAATAGATAGCAGAAAAACTTTTTGTATAATATTTTTCAGGGGTACTATTAAGAACCCTTTGGCTATTAATTTGGACAATGAGTGTTAGTACTAGACAAATTGAACTATTGGGCTGTTCAAACAGTAATTGTGCAAACAATAAATTCCTCTTTTTTATATATATATATATATATGTATAAATATCTTTACATTTACGACCTTTTTCAAAAGAGTCTGGGTGTAATTCTCCAATTAAGCAAACAGACCATTTTAAACTAAGGCGTCTGGATGATGGAAGCTCTAGCATAGTGGCTCCAAGCAAAACCACCTCATTCTCATAGCATCTCCTGTCCCTCAGGTGAGGAGGGAACTCATTATAGTCTGCAAAGAGGTCAATTGGACCATTGGGGAAGGCAGGAAATTCAAGTCTCCCTTACAGGAATGTGTGAAAAAAACTCAAATAATCTCAAGTGCTCTACAGAGGGTTGTCCCATCTTCCCACCTAAGGAGCAGAATGTGACACAGATTCAACAAAATGTATTCAAATGGAAAACTACTTCTCTTAATCCACTAAATGTTAACTAGAGTAAGCATACTGAGGAGTTCCATTACAGAGGTAGCTAAGATAGTGTTATTTCCTGTATGTTGTGAATGAGTCACATTAATTTTCTGTGCATCTTCAGAATGAGACAATAACATCCATCAAAATTTCTGAGACATCCTCTTTGTTAAGAGATGCATAAAAGACACTTCTTCTGGTGGACTCTGGGGCCTGGAGAATTTCCTTCCCAGATGCTGAAGCCCCAGGCCAGTGAACCCAAAGACCTGGGAGTCCCATCCATCCAGTGAATGCAGCTGCTGCTTTCCTGTTTGCAGGCTTAGCTGGCAGCCAAGATGAACATGTATGCCAGAGATGCACACATGCAGAGGACACTAATGCAACCAGCTACATAGACTACCCACAGATAAGGCATTGCCTTTAACAGCACCCACCCAGAAGTCACACAAAAAACATGTTCAAACAGCCAGATCCTAGTCCTCTTCTCTGACTGATCAGGATTGAAGCTTGCTGGTAAAGATACACAGCCCCTTACCCTTTATTTCAGGACTGACGCATTTGTGAATCTCTTCAATTTACAGCCCCTTATCCTCGTTTTCAGAAGGACACTTGTGAACCCTTTCAATAGCCATGTGGGACCTCAGCTCATCTAATATTGATGCCCAGATCCTGTGCCTCTTACTCGACAGACAGTCCAGCTTGAAGTGTGCTAATGAACTACACATACACATGTGCACATGCACATCTGCACACAAACTCAGAGACCAGCTTAGAGGAAAACATAAACATTTTGTCTTCTGAGAGGCTCCTGCCAGTGCACCCAGGCCCTGGCATTCTTGCTCCCCTCTTCATTTGCTGACGCTGAGACTCTCACCTGCTCCAATTGGCACTAGGCATGGGAGCCACCATCTCTGAGAGTCTGATGCCATTTGCTGGCACGAAATTGCCTCTCTTCAGATGCACGCTCCTACAATCTGTCGTCTCCCTTCAGCTTGCTGATGCTGAGACCCTCATTTACTCCAACTGCTGGCACCACAGTCCAGCACCACCAGTGGTCAAACTCAAATTGCAGACATTAAATTCAGGCACTTTTTTCTCTCCAGTTCTGACATTGGGACCTTAGAACCCATAGGTGAGGAGAGAGACAGATTATGTGGAAAGAGAGTTAAGAAAAGATTCAATAAAAAGAATGGATAGACTACAGTGAGTCAGTGCAGGTCTCAGTCAGACAAGAGTACTGAGCAGCAACTGCTTACAAACTACCAGCCTATTTTTCTCTCCTTCTTCTCTGTACCCACCTCGTCTTTGTTTTACCCATATTCCCTTCTTCTAAATGCTTCTTAATAAGCATTAATGTAGCCTTAATAAGTCTGAGGCTGTGAACATAACAACTCGGACCTAGCAATCTTTACTTATTTCAAGTAAATGCTTTCAGAGCATGTTTATTTTATTATAATTTTATTTACATCCCACCAATATAGAGTAACAGGGATATTTAATATTTTCATTCAGATCATGTGAACTAGTTAGTGTCAGTGTCTTGCCTCATTTTAGAAAAAATGTAAGACAAAGTTTACAAAATCTTAAACATGATGTGCACAATCTTATCTTTTATGTTTTGTTTCCTGTGTGCAAGTTCAATATCAAGATAGAAGAATGTTTTGAATTTTCTGCCAATTTCCCACAATTAAAATAGCATTCAACTTACATGATTCATAATTACACAACTCACCTTGGCTGAGAACACAATACAGATGCAATGGAAAAACAATAGGAAAATGTCTGTTTTCCTAGAAAAAGTATCTGTTTTCACGTAGTAGTATTCTTTTAGGTAGCTATTCTTAAAATTGCCTTTGTGCTAGAAAACACCTTCACACAGGACCATAGGAAGACATGTAGACTTAAACCACCACATTTGGTTAACAAATAATTGTAAAATTATACTGTATGTTACTCAATCACTCCTCTTATACTACAGAATCAGAGAAAATTCATTAAAATCCTTCTCCTTCTAAGATACTTATGCTTAGAAACAAAAAAGCATTCCCCATTTTCTTTTAGCTAAGTGGAGAATAAAAAGGCAGCTAGTTACACTCATAGTCTCCTTTTCTCCTTTTCAATCCTTACCAGCTACTTGGAGAGTAGGTTGCAGTGTGTCTTGACCTCCAGCAGTTCAAAGTATTAAACTATTTTCATGTCATTATGGATTTGGATTTACAGCATCTGGAGGAGTGTTCCTCCCATCTCATTTCTCCTTTCCCTCACTTTGTCAAAATTGCAAGGATAAAAAAGATTTTTGTAGGGAAAATTTCAAAAGTGATGTGCCTACACAATTTGTGTGAAAGGACAAACATAAGTGTTGTAAAAAGATATGGACCATAAGTGGGTGGAAAACCAGCTCTAGACAACTTTACTAATAGACTTTTTTTGTTTGAAAAAATAGGATGTTCTTTCAGTTTTCTCAGAATTATGCCTACCATGATGCTTCTATAGTGAAAGAAAGGGAAGAAAAGGAGAATATCAAACAGATTTACTAGGAATTTAGGATTCAGCATGTCTATCCTATTTTTAAAAAATATATAGTTCTATACAGACAATTGGAATATCAACAAGGATCTTCAGTTTTTCGCTACGAAAATAAAGATTGGCTCTTTGATCCCTCTAACTCTATTATTTATTTTTTCTTTTAACTCTTCATCTCAGTATAATGATTTCTTTATATTCTAGAATTGACAAGGATAAGTGATGCTTCCAAGAAAGAGACATTTTGAAAGTTTTACTAGTTTTGGATATTCAAGGGCTAGCTTTATAATTAGGTCCTTCTTAAAGAATGTTCTTCTGAGTGTTACTACTTTTCCGACATCCTTACAGTGAGCTGCTGTGAAGCACAAGAATAAATAGTTTTTGTCTGCTATCCTAATCCCCCAAAAAAGTGATTACAATAGGATGGTTTTAGATACATTTTTTCATTCAAGCTTTTCTCACGAAAACATATTATTTCTCCCATGTATCATAAAAAAACAAATTAACTTCCTTCTTTTTAATTAAATTGCACCTCTAAATCATGACATTATTGACCCTTTAGATTATTTCCATCGTATATTTCTAGTACATCTGTAAGAGGATATTGAAACTATGAATACAAATGTCATGACCATTCAAAATCACCCATCCAGGAAGAGTTCTGATTCTTGCAAACTCTGTATTTGAGAACCAGTGAGTCAGTGGCTGAGAGTCTGCCTCTGTTACACTGCCAATAGAAGAAAGGTACTTGTGGATGGCATCTGATTAGGAAAAGTTTCTCTGGTTTATGCTTTTACTTCAGTACATGAGTAATTTGGAAGTCTGATTTCTACATTTTAAAAAGTATTTTCTATTTTAAATATTTAAATATTTTCTATTTTTAAGAAATCTAAGGATATGGCAATCTGTGCAATAATCATAAAAAATAACTGCTTTAATAAAGAAAAAGTTTATACCATTATTACAACAGATGAAATTATTATTGTAAGACAGGGAAAAAAGGTGTTTCCTACCTGTAAAGCCCTTGACACACTCACAAAGGAAGGTGTTTGGAGTAACATTAATGCAGTTACCATTGAAGCATGTAGATGGCTGGCACTGTCCAACTATTTCTGTACAATTTTTACCTATGTCAAAGGAATAATAGGAACAGTGAACTTTAGTAAATATTTTGGAAATTTTGTGAACTTTTTATAAATTTCAAATTTATAGCTACAATATAGATGGGCAAATGGAGAGATAGGTATTTGTGCTAACACTGTTCATTGGTTTGCACCAAACTTACTGAAATTCTAAGGCAAGTCATAAAGACATTAATCTGCATTTATATGAGCTACTGTGCTCAACCTCATCTGAAATATAATTACAAATTCACATATAGCTTAAAATGCAGAACTGCTACTAGAACTGTAGTATTTATTTCTTTTTAACATGAATCTATCTTATAGTTTCATTCAGCATTGAGAACAAAAGATGTTCTTATGTGGAGTGGAAATGTGAGAATTTTTTTTAATATTTTAATTTTTTTAATTTCTGGAAATTACAATTCCGGTTATAAGTTGTTTATGCTATTACAGAATGCAGGTCTAAATACCATATAATTACGCTTGCCTCTTGAATTATTACTGTGACATTATTCACACTTCAAAAAGTTTTCAAATTTCTAATAGAATCTATGTTATGGGAGGCACTTTTTCCTCCTTTACTCTTGTGTAGCCATGCCCATAATATACAGTGGTTTAGTCTCCTAATTCTTGTTGTTTACATACAGCTTATTTATGAAGCTAGTATTGTCAGTACAAAATGATGACATTACCTAAAACTTTCCTATATAGCCTAATGTTTTAAACATTGCTTGTTGATAACAGTAAGCATGATGATTGCTTTTAACAGAATTGCATGCAATTTTTTTCATTAATTTGAGTTCAATTAGTACCAGATGCTTTTGATATTATTATTTTCAAAGCATTTTACACAGCCTCCAGTAATGATAAAGGAAATATAAAACCTACTGCATATCATCAATGTTTTCCACTACCTTATTGCACTGTTCATAATTATAAAAATATTTTTCTCATAACATTGACTTATTCATACCTGCATAATCTTCTATTGGCAAATGCATTAGTAACCAAATTATTATGCACTTTGAAAAGCAATTAAAAATAAATTACAGCAATCTTTATGCAACATAAGCTTCATTTCTATGAAGTGTGTTCCATGAACCTCACTCATTCCTGAGCCATCAACTGTGCTTCATAGCATAGCGTCACTATTGTAAAAGCATAGACATTCACTCCAACAGAGGAATATTTCAAATTCTGCTCCACAAGTACAAAAAGAGCTACAACAAATCTTTTTATGATGAGAACGAATATTTCTGGTACTTTCTAAAGCGCACCCAAACTCTATTGGTCTGAATACAGGAACAACATCCCCATAATTTCCTTAATCCACTTTTTTTTCCTCCATGAAATAAAGGTAATGATTAGATAAGAATTTACCCAGTTATGTTGTACTCTCTAGTACAGTAATCTGAACACAAATTCAGTTTCTCCAATGAATTTTGGGTAAGTACTGCAATATTTCTTAGGAGGTTTACTTGATTTTTCTTTTTTCATTTGTGACATATTTAATTTGGAAGTAACAGTATGTTTAACAAATTGCCTTTGAAAACAACTTTAGGGGACAGAATAATGTGAAGAAAATATTAAGTATATTATTTTGCTTGTCCTAATTTATAATTTGACCTTTCAGTTAAACCAAATTCTGATTTTAAAATAATTCACTAATGTAATTTGAAAGGTCTTTAAACTGAAAATGGAGGGGAGTTTTGGCAAGTTGAATGAAATGCTCATTTCAACAAAACCTTTTACACTTTTGCATCAGTTTGGTTAGCTAGCTGTTTTGGGGGGACCTTACTCCACATGATTTATGTTATTCGGTCTAAGAACCTGAACAGTAGAACAAAAAAAGAAAGAAAAACCGTTACTTCTGTAAGTCAACAAGTATTTATTTATGTCTCATGCTTAAGTAGGAAAGAAGCAGAAGCATGGTAAGAACTTATTCTGTTTTTCTTTAAAATGCATTTATGAATGTCAGTAAGTATGGACTCTCTTCAAATGCCTGCACAGTCTCCCATAAGTGACTCCATGTAAAAGAGACTATGCAGATGTGGTAGCAGCAGTGGGCAATCAAATTATACAAAACTTTGCTAGTGTTCTTATAATTTTATCATCTATTAGGCAAAGTATATGATCTATGTAATGTTTATTCCTAGAGGAGAAAAGAAATACCTGAAAATTTTGGAGGACATGTGCATTTGTAAGAATCTCCAGAAAGTTCTGAATTCTCAGTGCAGGAGGCATTGTTGTGGCAAGGCTTAGTGGAGCATATATCAAACTTCTGGCAGAAAGTTCCTGAATACTGTGAGAAACAATGGCAATTATATGCTTTTTCCCAAACATGGCTTAGACATTTTCCATGCCCAGAGCATAGTGGTGCATCCAGAGACTGTTGGCAAAACTGCTGCTTCACGGTTATGTTCAGACGAAGGCCCATGTTGCACAATAGCGGACCTCTCTTGGGAAGTTCTGCAAAGTAATGAGTTCCAACACCAAGCCAGTTAGGGTCCACTTGGTGCAGTCCTCTTATCTGGCAAACAAAAATCAACTGCTCTTGAAGAAAATCAGCCTTAGGGCAGTTAATAAATTCTTCCTTGGAGACATTTACCAGATTCATTCCATAGGACTGAAAGGATGGCTCAGAGGAGATGAAGAGACTATCACCTAATTGAAGCTGTAAAGGGCATATCTGAGGGATGCTGAAGTTATGTTCTTCAGAGATTTCTCCAGTAATACTTTTATTCATATTCCAGCATTCAGTGTAAAAGTCTGAACAGACATTTTCCCTCAGTGTCCATTTTATTACTGTAGGTTTTGGTTCTGCCCTCCATTCAGTAGTCATTTGCCTCTCACATATTACCTGCCCATTGACAATGCAAAGTTGAAGAAAGCACACTAACATGCAAAATGCTGATTTTGTAGTCATCGTTTCACCTGATCAATGGAAATTTTCTTTCACATCTGCTTCATTACTGAGGATAACTTCAGAACACTTTTTCCTTAAGATTCCATGTATTTTCCATGGCAGCCTAGGAATTCAAACAGAGGAAAGTAGTTCTATTTTCACAACAAATACAGTTGAATATTAAAACCTCATTACAAAACAGAAAATGTACAACAAATCAAAGGCAATATCTAATTAGTAATGGGAAACTGGAATAAGTCAAGTGAACTGATCAGAATTACAACACTGTAATAAAAGTCATTTTTTTCCTATTTTTATTCCTGCTAAAAATTTTGTATTTATTTAGTGCATTTTATTGTGTGCACAGGAGAAAGAGCTTGTAGGCATACTTTTCATGTTCTCTCCCTCTGTTGACAAAACTAATGGTAATAAAGTTAAGATAGGACATCTGAGGCAAAACAAGGAACTAAACAAGAACATCTAAGCTCTAGTCATGTGCTTTATTCATAAATATTTTGCTGATAATCATTTAGCAGTTTATTACAAAAGTAGATATTCCAAAGATGTAGGCCTAAGAATTTTTGCTTTGTGAAGAAAACATGCAACCACTACTCAGCTCTTTTCTGTTCTTATACAGTCAACAAAACCCTTAATTAAATCCTTACTTTTCAAAGAATATATTTGAAAACCAAATGTCCTTAACCATATGCTTGAGACTCTTATGTATTACAGTCAAAGACAACAGATTACAGAGTCCTCCAGTGCTATTTAATTTATAGACTAGCCTTTTCTGTCCCTTGAATATATCTAGCAATTTTTATTGCATGGAGATGAGTGATTACAGAAAGAAAACCAAAATAAGATTATGAAGCTTTTGCTTGCAGTTATAATGAAAATGAGGAAAACACAATATTATGTTAAATACCTTAAAAACTTTCAATAACTTTGCATTAGTAATAGTTTAATTTGTCTTAAACACAAAGTTTTTTCTTGTCTGGCACTCTTAGATAATTATATTCCCCTTTAAGATAGTGGTCGCTAAACCGATATTTACAGATGAGAAAATTATTCTAAAGAAAATTTTTCTTAAAAGAGAAGCCATTCAATGTAAATAAACAATAGCATTTATAATTTGAAATTTGTTCACGTTGTTCTAATTTTTGCACAGCATGTGCAAAAATCATATGGATGCATATTTTTCTGCACCTACACACATGTAGTTTTATTGGGTTTGCATGGCCTAGTTTTTGTAGGCGGAGGGCTAGAGGGGTGGCTTCTGTGAAAAGCTACCAGAAGCTTTCTCCATGTCCAGCAGAGCCAATGCCAGCCACCTCCAAGATGGCCATGCCGCTGGCCAAGGCTGGGCCAATCAGAAATGGTGGTAACACCTATGAGATAACATATTTAAGAAGAAGACAAAAAAGCTATTGCACTATTACAACTGCAGCCAGAGAAGAGCAGAGTGAGAACATGTGAGAGGAAAGCTCTGCAGACACTGACCAGGGTCAGTGCAGAAGGAGGGGCAGGAGGTGCTCCAGGTGCCAGAGCTGAGATTCCCCTGCAGCCCATGGTGCAGCCCATGGTGAGGCAGCTGTGCCCCTGCAGGACCCTGGGGATGCAGAGATCCACCTGCAGCCCAGGGAGGAGATCCATGCCAGAGTGGGTGAATGCCTGAGAGAAGGCTGCGACCCCGTGGGAGGCCTGTGCTGGAGCAGGCTCCTGGCAGGGACCTGCAGAACCATGGAGAGAAGAGCCCATGCTGGGGCAGGTTTCCTGGTAGAAATTCTGACCCTGTGGGGAACTCATGCTGGAGCAGCCTATTCCTGAAGGACTGCACTCCATGGAAAAATATCCCTCACTGCAGCAGTTTGTAGAGAACTGTTGCTTGTTGGATGAACTCACGTTAGAGAAGTTTGTGGAGAACTATCTTTTGTGGGAAGCTCCCCATGCTGAAGCAGGGGAAGGACTCCTCTTCTGGAGCAGCGGCAGAAACAACCTCTGGTGAACTGACCATGATCCCCATTCCCTGTCTCCCTGTGCCACTGGGGTAGGAGGTGTAGCTGGGGAACTCTACCAGTTCTAGGGGTGGGGGGAAGGAGTTTTTAAGGTCTTATTTTACTTCTCATTATTCTGCTCTGATTTTTTCAGTAATAAATTCAATTAATATCTTTAATTCCAGTTTGTTTTTGCCCATGACAGTACCTGGTGAGTGATCTCTCTCTGTCCTTATCTCAACTCATGAACCCTTCATTATATTTTCTCTTCCCTGTCCAGTGTGGAGGGAAGTGATGAAAATGGTTTTGGTGGGTGCCTGGCATCTACCCAGGGTCAACTCACTTCACTGGTTTATTATAAAAGTGCATGTGGATTATGATGCAGCAGTACATGATATCCTTAAATGTCCTCATCTTCCCCAAAGTTCTTCAAGTGTATTTTGGTCCATACTCTGGACTAGGCTGAAAGATCAAAGAAGGGCAGAAAAGATACTGTTTGAGGAAACCTTTAGTTGAAGAATTTTAAACAACTTAGTGATCTGCTGGCAATTACAGGATAATATTAAAGGGTCATATTCAGTCTCTCCTATTTTTATTTAAATTGGGATGAAAACATCTAAAATGTAGCTATGTCGTATTAGTAAATTGCTGAACATGTGAACGTGTCCCAATGACCTTTGTGCAGCAGAATGGCCAGCACTCTTTAAGCCTTTGAAGATACAGAAAAGCACAAACTCTAACTAACTAGTAGGAATAACAGGAGACTTGAGGTTTAGAATATTAAACTTAGAAGGGGTAGAAACTAGATTTTGATCCTTCTCCCAGAATAGTTTTGATTTTAATTTAATTACTGAATCCCAATTCTGCCTTCAAAGTTTCAGTACTCTAGCCACATAGCTCCAAAGCTAGGCAAATATGTTAATTCTAATTTCCTCTCTCTGCCTCTGTATTTTCACTCCTGGGAGTTAACTCCCCACAGCAAAAAAGAAAGGACACGGATCTGCAAGAAAACGACTAGTCTTGTTGCTGAATACTCACAGTCTTTCTATTTTGAGACCATTCCATTTTCTTCAGAATCTCATGATGTTCAAAGATACCATTAGATAATGGGATATCAAATGTGGAGTTTGGGTCATTTAGCATTCTTTTCTTTTAAGGTAGCAGTCTTGAACTATTATGTTCATTATAACTGCTATTACATCTGTCACTGTTATCAGGTATAAAAGTCTATGGTCTATAATACTGCATTAGATTTAGAAATCCTACATTCAACAGCCCATCTTTTCATACCTACTTCATAATGAGATTTTCTCAGGTGTTATTAAAATAGAACTTTACAAAAGGTTATTTTTCCTTTTAGACACTTCAAAGAGAAAGCTGTTGCATGTCTAATGTAGAAGAGTTCTTGCCCACTTCCATTTTGTCCTTCATTCATTTAATTGTGCATCATTCTGGTGTCATATACAAATTTCATTTTTACTGGTAATGAAAATGTTCTTCCTTACAATATTTATATAAGAAAAATCTGAACTATTTTAAAATAAGTGGTTGGCAGTATTTTAAGGGTTGTTATTCTTCACAGAAATCATTATTACTCTTCATGCAGCTAAAAAATTTTTATGGGAGCTCCATAACTAATAATGTTAAATAAACAAAAATGTCCTGTAACAGCAATGAAAAAAACCCAGCTGAATATAGAAAAGAAATACCAAGAGATTTTTTTATTTAGCAATAAAATCAAGAAGGAAAAAAAATATAGAGTGAAGAGCATAAAAAGTGAAAAATTGTGTATGAAATACAGTTATAATATTAACATATATTACTTAGAAAATCAGCAGAGAAATTAAATAACTGCAAAATGCTGATGCCATCTCATGAGATAGAACGATGTCATGAGGTGAAATTTGAAAGGGATTATGACAACTGTTATACCTGACATCTGCTTTAGGCAAGGAGAAAATCTTCCTATTTATAAGCCCAGCTGGTTTCATGTAATTGATGAAGACTAAGTTCAAGACTGGATTTGTATAGACACAGAGATACTTGAAGAAAATCTAACTCTTAAACTTACATAAGGCTGGGTGAAAAGTAGAACAATGCTCTATTTTGCACTAGAGGAAAATAAATCACGTAGATTTACGCAAAACTCCAGCAAGAATTAATCCCAAATTATCTGCATTCCAGTCCGGCATTTTAAGGATTATGTGTTCTTTCTATTAATAACTGGTATTACATACAAATAACAAATATACTGTATGTTATAATTGAGATTGGAGAAATGCCTACAGATGATATGTAACTTTAACAACTTCTCAAGTTAAAGAAATCTGTCAGAGAAGAGAATAAACCAGGAAATGTTTAGTGACATCATGTCATCATGTTTTGGCCAGGAATGAACCTCCTCTTTCCACCTTCTCGCATGTCACATGAACACTTTGTTGAATTTCTGCCTGTGCTTGAGCAGCTTTGGTAGGATGGGGCTGCAACCTTGGATTAAAGTGATGTGAAGTAACTTAGAGGGTGCTGTTGGCGAGGGGGAAGGGCATAGGGGGTGCTTTCTGCGTGCCCCCTACCTTCCTCAGGAGTTGCATTTAAGCTCAAGTTCTGACCCTTGATACTCACCTGGGCTATGCTGCAAGTGAGCAGGTACTTGCCCTTATACCTTGATTACTTAGGCCTTGACCCAGACCTAAATATTTGACTTACTCTCTTGAGCTCAGAAGTTTGTCTCCTTTCTGTCTATCTGTCTGGGTACCACTGGAATGATGGCTGCCTCTGAGTGCCATCCCCAGACAGTCTCTTTCCTATATGGGTGCTATGGGATGGTGCCTCTTGTCACTGATGTCACCGTCACTCTCCCCTTCCAGCACTCCACCGTTGCGTAGCAGCCCATGTTTGCTGCTCTCTGGGACTGTGTTTGCTTTATTTCTGATGTGTATTTAAAAACATAAAATTTAAGCATTATTTGGTAGGTACATATAATAAAGGAAAAGCCATAAATGACAGTGCCTGCAAAATTTGACTTCCACTCTCTGTTTGCAATATGCACTAATTTTCTCAATGATGTACCAAGTAGTCTTTTGAACCTTTTTATTTTTCATCACAAAATTAATAATTCTTAGGAAATTCTGCATTATTTATGTCAATCCTAATTATTTTAAATAATTCCTTATTTACTAGATACCATTTAAAACATATGGTGTTCACTGAAACAACATTGAACATGCTAGACAGTGAATTTACCTACACCTCAAAATGTGGAACCCTTATTTCAAGCTTATAGTTGTCCGATAAATATAGACGGTGATGCAGACGGTGCTGAATTTTTTTATTAGGGTTTCTGGTGGCTAGTCTTTTTCTCAACAATCCCTATAAAATGATGGTAGGCATAACAGTATTAAGCCAGGGAATTTTACTTTAGTCTAGTTTACTGTTAGCTGCCATGGTTTAACCCTGTCTGACAACTAAGCCCCACACAGCCGCTTTGTCATTTCCCCCTATTGTGACGGGGGAGAGAATCGGAAGGGTAAAAATGAGAAAACTCATGAGTTACAGTAAAGACAGTTTAGTAGGTAAAGCAAAAGCTGTGCATAGAAGCAAAGCAAAACCAGGAATTCACGCCTTCTCATGGGCAGGCAGTACCCAACCATCCCCAGGACAGCAGAGCTCCATCACACGTAGCGGTGACTTAGGAAGACTAACACCATAGCTCTGAAAATGTCCCCCTTCGTCCTTCTTCACCCAGCTTTATATGCTGAGCACAACACCCTACATGGTGTATGGAATGGTATGGAATATCCCTTTAGTCAGCTCGGGTCAGCTGTCCTAGCCGAGGCCCCTCCCAGCTCCTTGTGCACACCCAGACTCCTCATTGTGGGGTGGGGAGCAGAAAAGACCTTGGCTTTTCTTGGTGTAGGCACTGTTTGATAATATCTAAAACTTCACTGTGTTATCAACACTGTTTTCATCACAAATCAAAAGCACAGCCCCATACTGACTCCCATGAAGAAAATAAACTTCAATCCAGTCAAAAACAGCTCACTAGCCAGCCTAAAATTCTATTTGGTGGTTCTGATAGTGAGAAAAATGATCACAGAACCAACACATACATAAGCCCTTTAAGATCTTTATGCCCTCACTGAAGTGTCTGTTTGGAGTCTGCCCAAATTCCTCCAGGATCGTTGGAGGAAGTTTAGGTGTAGTATGTAACACAACTTTTTCTGCTGCTCTGTGCTTAGTATTTGTAATGCTTGTTCCTTAATGTCCCAGTCCTGGGACATTAAGTTGACCATGGCTGAAGTCTCTGAGGATGACCATACCACTATGTCATAGTGTCTCTGCTCCAGCCTTTCTCCAGCCCCTATCAGCTACCAGTAGCTTCCATATATATGCCTTAAAAGGGCCATAAGCTCCTCCAGCATGATGACAGCTTTGCACAGGTGGGTTTCCCCACCCAGAGACTTTGGGACACATCTATGAGGAGCAGAAGGTAGTTGGTGGCCTGATCCCGCTAGAACCCTACTACTCAAATCCAGTCCTCTGTACCTGTTGCACCCCACACAGCTCTCACTTACTTCACTCACAGTTTTGCATGCTCAACACAACTATAGTTGTGTATAAGGACTAAAAATCTGCCAAAAAGGCAGTTGAAGGAGTTATAGAAGAAAAACAGATCCTAGAAAAAGTGTTTCAAGTGGCATGGTTTCACCTAAATAAATCAGTGTATAAATACACACTCTTTTCACTTGCTGTCTTTATTGTAGTTTTCTTTCTAAGACCATGATGAAGCCCCTGACTATGTGACCATGACTGTGACCTGCTGAGGTCAAAGAGTCTGTGAGTAAAGAAAATAATCAGTAATGGGAAATTGCAGCTACAATGTACATTAGGCAAATAGCACAACACAGTTTAAATAAAGACTAAATTTCTAGGTAGAATCTATTACTGTTTCATGGAGCAGTAGGTTGAAAAACACAAAAGGCAAAGCAACCTTTGATGTGATTCTAGTTAAGAGTGTCTCTCTAGCAGTGGCCATCATGTGCTTGGATTCAAAATGCCTGCAGAAAGAATTAAAGTGAAAAATAAGGTCAACAGTTGTCCTCAGTTTCTATAAGAGAAAAAACTAATGAGTTAATTTGTTAAAAGAATGCTTAAAACAGCAATGCTGTTAAGTGCTCATAAGAAAAAACAGAAATTTTATAAGGCTACTGTATTAAAGGTAAATTAAAAATTGTGTACTATTAGTCAGGGCTTGAAAATAGATAAAAAGGAGCTGGTATGTCTAAATTTAAGAGTGTGGGAATGAAAGCAAGAAGCAGACCTTACAAACAGAAATTTCTCATAAATAAATTTTAAAAAAATCACAGACTCTGGCAGGTTGAATGTGAATAGAGATTCATATGAAAACACTAGATGGAAGAAAAAAAATTCAAAGAGCAAGTAACAGTGTCAAAATCAACCGTAAACCTCTAAAAAGAAAGCAGTAATAGAAATCCTAACAGAGATCCTCCATGACCAACAGACATTCTAATGATGAACTTATTGTTCAGTTATGATATTGTGTCAGAGTGGATCATATTCACACTCGGTGAAAACTGTGGTTGCAATACAAGCTAGAGAAGAAAAGGACAATATCACAAGCTACTGAAAACTACGTTCTCTCTAGTCCCACTGACCATTCTGTTGAATTTCACAGGTTTGTTGTATTCACTCATGAAGCTTATGGTGCCCGAGGATAAAAAAAAAAAATTGCTAGAAATATTAATAATGGAAATTGTTAAAGAATATACTGTGTTCTTGTGATGAAATTCCTTTCTAATGCTTCTTCATCTACATACAAATTTATATAGGTCATATTTAGTTTATTGCACTACAGCTGTATTAAAAGAGAGAAGGCAGAAGTGGTTTTAAATGTGTTTTGTCCTTTAACACTTCTGTACTTGACAATACAAGGTCCACAAACAAGAAACCTTGAGCCCTTATTAGTTATAGCCCAATCACAAAACAAGGTCCTGGAAGTGACCATCAAGGATGATGATAAAGAGCATTGACATTCATTGAAACATGTATGGAGTGTTACTTCAGTTACATTCCTTCAAACAGTTTGTCTGACTAGTGTTGTATAAAGAATGAAATGAAAACAGATCGGCTTAGAACAGGGTTCACATTTCTCTTGTCCATCATCACACTACCTTTCATTTGGTTTTTAAGCTTTGAAAATATTTAGTCATGCCAGTAAAGCATGTACAAATTTTTTAAAGTGAAAACATTTTCAAGGAGAATGCATGAAAATAATGATGGGCAAAGTAAAACTGCAAAAGGATTCTAAATGCAAGAGAAAAGTTTACTCTATTTTCTTGTACATAAAAGCAATATGTATATTTAAACTGGATTATCACTGTTTCCATTTCTTTGAGATTTTTGAGTTCCTACAACAGATATTTCAGAGGTGCATTTACAGTAAACTTTTTGTTAAGATCAAAAATATGCTTCTGAAGCTAACTTAAAAATACCACCACTTAGCATGCTTTAGTTCACGTAAGGCAGCAATCTCAAAATGAGTGAATCTTCAAATGAACCAAACCTGAAAGAAACACTTGAAGAATGTACCTAGTACATGCCAGTGAGTAATGGATAGTTGATCCATATGTGTAAGGCTAGTCTGCAGTAAAACTCTCAAATGAACGATAGCATAAATATCATTTAGCCGTATCAGGTAGCTTCATAGCTTCACTGCTTCACAGCTTCACTGCTTCACTTTAAAAATCCTCTCTGATCTCTCCACACTGCTTGAAAACATAGGCAAAGCTGTGAACTGTATGTGAACTAAAATAGAGCTAGTTTCCTAACATATTCAAGGAGTTAAACTCTATTGCATTCAAAAGAATTGATCCTTAATTATAGCAAAGGAATTAAGACCAATGTCCCTGAAAAACAGCACAAACCTTGGAAAGAAAATTAATTTTCATCAGCTCCAGATAATATAGGTTAAGTGAATTCTATTCAATACTGTGTTAGAGAAAGTATTAGCTTGACTTGTTCATCCTTAAGGAGCCATATTATTTGAGGATGGCTTGGCTATTACAGTCCATTGTGTCCAACTTTGACTGAGGATAGGCAGAAAGGAAGAACAAGATAATTGGAGACTCCTACATGGCGTAGCATCAAAGAATGCTTTTGATTGGAAGGCATCTTAAGGATCATCTAGTTCCAATCTCCCTGCCATGGGCACGGACACCTTGCACCTGACCAGGTTGCTCAAAGTCCCATCCAACCTGGCCTTGAACCCTGCCAGGGCTGGAGCATTCACAACTTATATTGACAATCTGTTCCAGTGCCTCAACACCCTCAAATTACAGACTTTCTTTCTAACATCTAATCTAAACCTTTTTCTCTTTGAACCCATTACTCTTTGTCATATCACTACAGCTCCTGACGAAGAGCCCCTCTCTGTCTTCCTTATAGGTCCCCTTCGGATACTGGAAGGATATTGTGAGGTGTCCATGCAACCTTCTCTTCTTCAGGCTGACCAGCCCCAGATTTATCAGCGTGCCTTCATAGGAGAGCTACTCTGGTTTCCTTATCATGTCCTGCTGTAGAAGCCCTGAAGATAAGGAGCTAATGTGCATCTCAAAACCCATAGCCAGATAACTATGGAGACAACTAGGAACTGTTGGTAAGAACATGTGAGAAAGAAGGAGGAAGAGGAGGAAGAGGAGGAAAAGGAGGAAGAGCCCAGTACAGAGGCAGGCCAGCACTGTTCTGGGACAAACTCCTTGTACTGGCTCCTGGAGAAGAGCACAGCACAAGCTGTGGGTTGAGAAGCAGGCAAGGACTGTTGACCAAAGACAGACCCAACAGGGGTGCGCTCAGGACCACCAAAAACCGTCTAAGCCTTCTGTCCCATTTCCAGAGAAGTCTAGAAGAACTAACTGCATGATAATGAATTTGAATAGAAAGAGAGAAAGCCCCAGGGCAGAGCAGACTTAGGTGTAAAAAGGCATCCCTGTGAAGCCCAGGTGGTATATCTACATATGGCCTTATCTGATACAATGGCCATGTCTATAGTAATAATCAAGTATCAATTTATTTTATCAGTTCTGGAAGTAGGAAAAAAACCCCATTGATCTTCTATACTATTAAACTGTTAGGCTGATGCTTGGAACAGTTGTGCCCATTACCAAGTTGCAATATAAAGTCAGTTCTCAAGGAAAATTTGTCAGGCCAAGAATCATTCCCAATAGGCAGTCAGAGTGCAAACACATTTTCTGGAGACTAAGAAAAAGCCACAGGTTGGATAGGTCAGCGGATCCCATTAAGCCTCAAGACTAGACAACAGCCTCTGGAAATATTCAGTTGTTAGAAAAATGTCTTCAGGCCTTTAACGCAGGATATGCTTATACTGAAGGATATGATTATACTGTTTCAGGGAGTTTGGAAGCACAAGGCAAAAGACAATATCTATGTCTATTTGAAAAGCTAGTTGCTCAGAATATGAAACCCAGAATAAAGGTTTAGAATATATGAGTGCTGTTTTACTAGTATTTTGAAATCTATATAATAGCAAAATACTTGAACCTGTGAATAATGACAATAAATTAATTTGTATGACTTACAATATTAAAGGGTTTGAATGATAATTGTCAGTTCAGTAGTCCTGCATTTTACTTAATCCTAGGCATTACTAATTCAAATTCAACACAAAGATTTTTCTAAATATTCCATAGCTGCCAAACATGCACTATCAGTAAATGAAATATGTTATCACAGAAAAAATATTTAGTGATGAAATTTCATTCTTAACACCACACATAAACAGAATTGTAGAACCATAGAATCATTTAGGTTGGAAAAGATGTTTAAGATCATCAAATCCAGCCATAAATCTAACAGTGTAAAGTCCAACTCTAAGTGCACACATACAGGGAATGCATACTCGCTATAAATAATAATGTTTATAATCTATGTTCTTAATAGGCCTCTTGAAATATACTAATATATTTGGCAGAAGCTTCTGTTTAATGATAGAATTAATAAAGTCATTCCATAATTTATTTTAAATTAAATATACAACTGTATATCTAGGCAACAAGAGAAATTGAATAACTGGTTTATTGTTGCTAGGATTTTGCAAGTTAGTGCTTTTGCAAGAATTAAATCACCACTGCTCCTCCAACTACATTCTCACTTGCACTGACTTGGAAGGCTTGTTACTACTCATAAAGAATTTAGCTAAGGCTTTTTATTGAACTTCTTAGCTGCATTCTTAAAAGAACTACAAAAACAGAAAAAAGAGATAATTAATGCTGCTTTATAGAGTTATATATAATTTTCTGTGGATTTAGTTACCTCCATCATAATTCTTGTAGGAATTCACAAAATAAAGAATATGGGACAACTATTTCTCAGGGATAATGAAAAATCACCTCATAATTTTCACCAAATGTATTTTTAAAAACCTAAGTAAATAGGCAGATTAGTCAATCCTTCTAGGTCATTGGAAATCACTATTAACAATGAATATCAGGCAAGCCTTGCCAGTAGCATGAGTTCTAGTCATCTGAGTTAAACTGCAGCAGGTACATGGGGAAAACCTTTTTCACATATGGCACAGAAAAACAAAGTAAAACCCAAAGCCAACCCTTCCCCTAGTCAAGATGAAATGAATAGAATTTTAATGTAAATTTTGAAGAAGGTATCATGTGGCTTGTATAAGAGAATTTCAGTCTTGATGTCAAAATGAAAGAGCTAACAAGTATAATACAGAAATGAACTTGCAAGTCTTCTTAAAACATCAACTAAAATGATGCTTGGGGAGAAACCAAGACTCTACAATAATCCTCAAAAGAGGATTTTAGCTGATGGTGGAAAAAATGCAAACTGTGTATAGGAAAAAAATTGTATCAACATCATTCTCCAGATTCTCATTACAAATAACAAACACGATGTGCTATATTTTGCTGACATAAATGTCTTAGTGTTCCTGAAAGAGTATTCAAACTCTCTACTTGGAAGGAAGCAGGTATCGTCACCTCTTTCAGTTGCAGAAAAACAATATAGCACAGACAGTTTTATAAAACTGATGAGGTTGTGCTTGTATTTAATTGCCTGGAAAGATCTGGTTTGGACCTCATGCTGCTTTCATTCAAGTGATGATTTTATTCAACTATACTTATGTTCATAGTCAAAGCTGAAATACTTTTTGGCTCAGAGGTAATAGGATACTGATGCATCAAAATTAATTTACATTGGTATCTGAAAATTGTGGGAGGTTCTCTTAAAGCAACACTGTTCCAACAGTAGATTTTAGATCAGTAAAATACATTCATTTTACTCAGAATCTCATAATAACCTCAGAAAATTTCTCACACAACTGTGAGAGATTCCTTGCTGTTGTCCTGATCATTCATGAAAAAGGTGCAGAGCTTTTAACTCTGAGGGAAGCATGCAGACTGCAATTTTCAGAGCAAAGCAGAAAGTGTTTCAATGCTTCCTGCTGAAAGCACTTCATTTTCCCAGCAGGCTTTAGCAAAACTCAGTAGAGCTCAGGGAAAAAAAAAAAAAAAAAAGGCAAAACAAAACTCTTAGAACACCTGACAAAGATGAAAAAAATCTTTCCATAAATTGTAAAACTAAAAGCTGATACATGGCTGCTGACCCCAATGAACTTGCAGCTTTGAAATAGGTACACCGCCTTTTCGGGTTTTTTTTCAGGAGTGAAATGGTTTTGAATTTCTAGGATTGCTAGAACAGGATACTTAGAAGTTAAGAGTTGATCAGACAAGAGGTGTTTTTAAGCAGCATCACTAATACCCATGTGTAACTGAATGGTATACTCTCTCCTGTGGTCCATCAATTTTCAGAGGTCTTTCAGATTGAAAAACTATACTATTGCCTCTCGATAAGTTTAAAAAATCAGTCTTTATTTCCTGTAGTCTCTAAAACCTTCTCTCTATTCTTTTCAAGACCTTCCTCTCTCTGTTCATACTTGACAGTCCTTGCTACTGAGGTTCTTGCTCACCACCTGCATTGTAAGAACTTCTTCAAAGCTCAAACTGAGATGCAATTAAACAAAGCAGCATCTTTTCCTCTTTCCATAGAGATATCTATAAGCATCCATTAAGGCAGGGAATGCATATAACTCTCTTCTCTGCTGCCCAGCCACACTTATTTTCACATATTATGTAAAAAAAACCCCCAAAACACAGGGAAAAAAATAAAAGTTGCATAATCTTTCAGAAGCTGAGGAAGATAGAAGTAGAAACTTACAAAATCAATTGGTCAAGCTGAGAACTTTGTAAGTCCTAAAACCAAACCAGATGATATATTGTCCACCTCATGATAAGAGTGATTAAAAGAAAATGTTTAATCTAAACTGTATAATTTAAGCACTAGGGGAAATTTTCTGGGTTTTCAAGTTTTATTATACTTATTTTGGCATTAAAAATGTTATTCAACATTTGTAGTAAAAACAGTGGAAATTTTTTTTCCGAAAGTCTAGATTTTTTAGCCTGAGTTAATAATGGCATCAGTCATACTGGTTGCCTTTAGCATAGAAAGTTTTTAAGAAGACTTAAAACCAATGTTTAACATACAGCTAATTTGGAATATTGTATTAACAATAATGTAAATAATATCTTAAAATTAATTCCACTTATGATAGGTAAAATGTCTTCCAAAGCTTTCAGAATGTTGCATTAACATTCTTGAAGCTATGAAATATATGTAATTCACAGTAATTTCTTTTCCAAAATTATGCAATGAAAAAGGTATTAGTATAAGACATATTGACTAACTCTTCAGGGAATTCACCTCACATAATTGGGATTTACAATCTAATTACGTTTTATTCTCACTTCTGTGTCCTGTAAGTTTTCTGGTATTTTGTCAGCTTGTTTTGTGCATAAGCATTCTTATTCAAAAGGCAAGATCTGTTTAAAACATTTTGTCTGTTGAATTCCATAACACATTGCAATTCATGAGCTATACTTGGAGATTTGAATATCCGTTTGAGGCATTTGCAATTACTTTTATTTTATGTATGATCTAATTCATGATCTTGCATTTTGCAATAGCATTACTCTACTTTTCCATCTGTGAAATTCAATTGTCCCAAATTGTTTTCACTGCTTATGATCTTTTATCAGAATTAAGCATCACTGTCTCAAAATCTGCACATCTGAATAATATTTATTATCTGCTCTCTCAAAACTTGGTTTTGCAAGTTATTTTTTATAAAATAAAGCTCAATTTCTGAATTATACAAATAATGCCAGCATATATATTTCTCAAATATAGAAAATGCGACATTTCAGTACGTCTAGTCTAGAAGTTGCCTATTATTTTATTAATCCTTCTTTGTGTAGTCTACTGTCATGTGTCGTGTAAATGCAGACAAAAGAAATTTGAAGTAAACTTCGATTTTTAATTAATACATAATTCCTAAGAATATTTATACAATTTTAGGTTTGATATGATAGCTGATATTTGTTGGCTCTTAGGTCATCTGGAAGATTAAAGTGTTAGAACAGATAAGTTATTTCATTGCAAATCAAGATCTGTAGCACCTGGGCTTGGCTCCTGTGGAAAAGACCAGCTATAAAAATGACACCTTACATAGGGAATCAAAGATCAAAGTTACCTATTACAGACAAGGAGGTGATACTTATGTCAACCTACAGCTGTATGTTGTTGGTAATAAAATATCCAGTTCCAAATATAGAACTGTCATTTGAATTTAGAGTTCTATGTTTGGCTTTCACAGAATCTCAGAATGGTTTCAAGGAGGCTCTGGAGGTCATCCTGTCCAAAATTCCTGCTCAAGCAGAGCAGGTTTCCAGGACTATGTCCAGTCAGGTTTTGAATACGTACGCATATGGGGGACTTTCACAGCCTCCCTGGGCAAGTCTCTCAAGTGTTTGACCACATTCACAGTAAGAAAGGGTTTTCTTTTGTTTTTCTAACTTTGTATGTCTTCTCTGTGTCATTACATCTATTAATCTCTACTCATTAATTATGGGGCATATTATCCCTGTAGGTGGTCATAGGGTTCTATGCACATAGATTCTAGCACACTGACTCACACAAATGTAGAAAAAATATCTATTGCCAGACATCTTCTTAACCTCAGTCTGTAAATTAAAAAATGTTAAGAGAAAATATTTATAGCTGAGTCAGAAAGTTACCGACTTTTCTAGAAAGTCATTAAAAATGTATCTACCTGCAGACCTTCAGTGTCTTCCCCCTTTGTTCTCCCCAATATTATTTCTTCATATTTTTTCATTTGGCAAATCTTATTCTCAAAAGATTTCTGTATTCTCACCATATAGTGGTTGAAAGCCACCTGATTTCCTTAGTATGTCTTACTAATTTCCCCCATTGACAGCTGTAATAGACTTTCAGAGAGTGGAATTTTTTTTTTTTTTTTTTTTTTTTAGTTGTACAGTTGGTATTACTCTCTTCTTAGGCCTTGCCTTGCAGATGCATCTTTCAATTTCCTTTGTGGATATACTATGTCATTACAAAGGCACACATTTAAAACTCTTGATGGTTTGACTTCTAAAGCCATGAAACCAAGACCTGATAGAATTAAGGCTGAAACCCTGGCCTGACACTGGCCTTAGTATAAATCCAGTCACACAAGTAATCCTCTTAAATAGTTCCTTTTTCCATGATCATACTTGTAGTTCAAATAGAAAATTATTTTAATACTTTAAGCAGTAGAAGTACATTAAATTCAATTCTGTCAAATTTATAGTGAAATTATGCACATATACAGGATAAGAGAAGCAGGAGAAACCACCTGATCATTTATTACAGAGCCACCTCATTTTTTTTTGTAGGTTGACTGCAGTATAGAATATTTAGAGCAGTACTGATACTCGCTAGAATGAAATGGAAACAAGTGGATTTCTTAGACACAACAGTCCAAAACTTTTGGCAAGTCATAGTTAATAACATATATTCACCTGATTTATAAGCAGGGTTGATCAAAAAACTTTTTTTATTATTTTAAGATATCTGGAGGAGAATCTTCTTCAATAAATTTTGTTAACCTCTTAGGGTTTTTTTCATAAAAAAGGAAAACTTTTTGAGCTTTTGGGTTTTTTGCATTTCTTTGCCCCTTTGTCTTCTTGTCCCTTCAAAAGGGGAGAAAAAAGTATATGAAAAAAAGTAAAATACTTTTGGTTTTCTATATATTTTATTTTCATCTATTAATGAAATGACAATAAAAGCCCAAAAATTCCATGTTTGTTAATTACAAATCATTAAATACTTCTGTCAGTACACTGCATGCATTTGTTTTCTCCTAACTCATTCCCAAAATTTTCTCTGGGTTCTAACCATCATCTCACCACCACACAATCAATGTGAAGCTGAATTAATTGAGAAGTGATGTATTTCTAGATTATTCTTTGCAACAATTTATTTATCAATTTTTTTGTAATAGATGTTAATTTTTTTCATTATATGACAAAATGTCCTATTTTTTTGCTTTACGAATATTTGAGTACAGAAACAATTCATATGGCTTCTCACTTCCTTTTTGCCAGAGCTTAGTGTACTTTGCCTTGGCACAATGCACTATCTCTGCACATTAGAAAACAGGTAACTGTTTCAGAAGTAAATGAGCTATTCTTACTTTGAAAGGCATGTACGGTTATTTAATATTCATATGACGACAAAAGCAAACCGGCCAGCCAAACAGAGGAAAACACATCAAAAACCCGCAAAACAAAACAAAAAAACTAGCCAAACAAAAACAACAAACCACCCAAACAGTCCCCTGTAATCATTCAATTTGGTAGTATAGTAAGGAAATGAATGTCCTAAATCTCCTATATCATAAATATCTTGCTGACTTCTGTATTAATATTGCGTTCTCCCTTGCCCTGTTGTCTTATTTATCCTTCCTCCATTTCAAAAATAAACAGACTTGTGAGAAGTCTTTTGAGGTTCTATAACAAATTTTTGCAATGGGTATTTTTTACAAGTCATACTACTCTTATATTCAGTTTTGTGTTATTTTCTTTTTTACGGTGTCATTCCAATATGTGACATACAGCTTGGTATCTATGAAGCACATTAACTAAGCCAGACAGCTTCTCTAAAATAAGACTTCATAGTAGAATTAGATGTAGGCATATGTTGCATTTGGAAATAATCTTAAACTGATGCTCATTATCTTAGACTGAACATTCAGTGCACTCTAATAACCCTGTAACCTTTTCATTTGGGCTTACTGAACAGATGTAATACTACATTGTCATACCAGACAGAAGTTTTAACTTGATCAATAACAGCAATAACAGTATAGAGCTATTTGCTGCAGTTCATATTTTGACAACATGAATGTATACAATTTAAATATTTCCTACTATTGAAATTCCATGGATTTTTCTTAAAGAATAAGTTTTTTAAGTAATGTAGACAGCATATTCTTCAGTGATAGTAGGGGAAAAACTCAGAAAGTTCTATTTTTCTGCATAAATACTTTTAGAATTATAGTTGGCAATCAGTGGACCATTAAAAATATAGAAAAAACCCAAAGACTATTATATGAAAGTGTGCTGCTAGATAACTGTCAGAATAAAGTACTTCAAAATAGTCATATTTCCTCATAAGGTAGTTTGATTAAACACCTAATTATTTAGACTCATCTGTTTGACAGTAATCGTTGTTACAGGACAGGCCAGTATATTATAGTCTATCTCGCTGTACGTCTTTTTTGACTGAAATAGTCAAACATAAACTTACAACCTATTTTGAAATTTGGATTCATTTATTTGTGGCATGGAGCAGACATTGCATAAGAGCAATCACAGTAGGTACTTAGAGGCATTTGTTACCATATAGAATCCCTATCCTTCTTGTACTTAAAATGAAATTCCAAGACTTAGGAATTCAGTGTACGGCTAGTAAATTTCTGCAGGAATATATCAGTGTTGTGCTAGTTTTTCCTACATTTTCTAAGGAGGGCAGCAAACGAAGCCCATGTGAATGAAAACTCTCAAAGTAAACATGGAGTTTTGCAACATAGGAGATTTTTGTCTGGAGAGGAAGAAGCTGTAAACTTAGATGTAAAATACATATAAAATTAATAGGAAGAAAAAATGTCCTTTAAAAAACTCTTGCTCAGGTAAATGCATTTTGAAGTGTGCAATATTTAGGACTATGTGTTTACTGATCATGTCTCCTATTTACAAATCTAGTAGCACCAGTGTGGAAAAAGAGAGAGAAAGAGAGAGAGAGAGAGATTTATGCTCTGTTTCAAAACTGTCTATTCCAGCCTTTAACTGAGTAAACTTCTGGGGTAGCAAGCATAATCTTTACAGAACTCATTTTCTCATGAATGTCTGAAGGAGTGCTAATGATGCCTCACACATACAGGAGAACACTGTAAATGATGAGTTTACGGACATAAGTTATAGGCTTTGGGAAAATGAGATTGGATCATTCAAGCATTTCAGGGCATGATCATGAGAGCAGTTAATGAACTTGAAAAAAGGTGTTAACTCTCCTGAGACAAGTTCCTAGTGGCTGGGAGGTAATGATACTTATTTGCAGAAGCAATTGTAATAAGGCATAGCAAAAGGAGAGTCAATTAAATTAATTATCAGAAGGGTTCATATATGTTGCTGTATGAGAAATACAAGAATATATTAAAAAAATTTAAAAAGGAAAAGAAGACAAACAAACATTTGAGGTTTCGTAATTTCTTGTCTTAAAAATATGTATCTACTTCTAATGTCAAGGTCATGTGTTTGAACCCCAGGAGCCATTCATTTCAGTGTTGGACTCATCATTCTGTTATTCTGTAATCTTTTCCCATCCAAGCAAAAAATCATTGCAGGAGTTTAATTATTTCTGTTAATAGCATACAGGTTTCAATGTACTGTGATTTCAGAATAATGCTGAATTCTTGGGAAATTCAAACTCATTGATAAGACCCTTGTGACTGTTCAAAAATTTCACAAATTTTAATAACTGTTTGTCTATACTCTGTGGAGCTAAACTGAATAAAGAAGATTTTAAACAAATATTTTATTATTTTTCAGTCACAACCATTCTGCTTCCTATAACCGCAGAGCTGATGAAAGCCCAGAGTTGAAAAGACGGCGTGCTTGAAAGTTTACTTGACAAAGTAATAAAAAGAAGCCAGATTCTGAAGAGGTTGTCTGCCAAAAAAGAATTCTTTAAATCTGTTTGTGGAAAGGAAAATGGCCTGACTAGTCAAAGCAGCAGGGCAACTAACAATAGTATCCAAGGCTTGATTACATACAAAGAATCTCAAACCTGAGAGACACAGCATGTGTTTTTAAAAATCAATTTCCTGTGTTTCTGGACAAATCCACCTTTCTTTTTCCTACTATGTTAAGCTGGAGTGCCTAGCTAGCAATGAATGTCATTCAGTTAAGTTATATCTTATCCAGAGTCAACTTCTAAATTTCTCGTTTTTACAGGGTAACTGGTCACCTAATGTAATCATAGATTGCTCCAAAATGAAAAGCTGCAGCATTCCCAAAACGTTGCATATTCTGTTCATACGCATACTCTATCGCAAAAACATTTCTCATAGTTGCACTCTCAGTGAACAAGATGTTTTTGCACTTGTAAGATGGTCTGTCAGAGACTGAAAACATTTCATGCCTGAAACATTGATATAAAGTTTTGTTCATTATAATGACGCTACAACCAAAGAAGCTCCCCTGAAGACTAGGACTTTGGACTGAAAATCAAACCGCTGATTAGATAAAGGGAAACCTATTGTTCAGTCATCTCAGGCTCAAGGGAAAGGTGTGCATCCACAAAAGGCTGAAGTCATAATTGTGCTGAGTTTGGGGTAGAGAAGAGCACAGCCCACAGAAGCCAGGTTTGCACAGACCTCCCCCCAGCCGAGGGGGGAGGAGGAGGTTTTGGGTGCATGGTGTAACCTCTGGGCAGAGGCACTAAACACCCATCCTCCGATTACACAAACTGGCCCAGCTGTGGAGCCCCAACCCCACAGGCCACATCCATGGGACCTTCACGTGAGAGGCAGCTGAGGGGGAGTCAAAATCCATCAAAGACCCCACAAAGTGCCAGGCCCGGTGCCACAGGACTGCTGGTGATCCAGAGCCTGCTGCAAGAGACTGCCCCCCCCCGCAGGGGGATATGCCTGGACATTGCCACCTGGCTTGAGAATGTATTAACGCACGGAATTCTATGCTCGTGGGGTGACCACCACACCAAGAAAATCAGATGGAGAGGATCGACAGAGCATCACTGGGATTCACGGAGTGATGATTCTTTTTATTCTGTCCCTGGGACTCCCTGTCCCCCCCACTTATTTCCTACTTCTTTCTCCCTTTTTCTTTCTTTTTCTCTCATATTTATATGAGATAAATAAACCCCATATTATCGTCACTGGCATATGGTCTCGTTTGCACCTTAATTCGGGCAGAGAAATTTCTAAAAGAACCTTAATAATAACTGGATCTTAATATGGTCCCTGCCATGAAAGTGGAGAAAAAGAAATAAAGGGAAAAATTACAGGCTAAAATTCCAAAACAGGATCAAAGAGAAATATAAGTTTACTAGACTGCATGCCTTCAAGCTTACAGAATACAAGAAATGGCTCCTTAGAAGGCCTGAAACATGATCAGACTAGGGGCCTTGCACAACAAGCCACGGGATCAGATGCAACACAAGGAACTGAGTGAGTCAAAGCATGGGGAGATTCTGTGAGGAGCTGACAAACAGGCAGTCAAGGGTGACAATCTTAGAACTGAAGATGGGAGCTCTTAACACATGGCTGAGCAAGAATAAACTTTGCAATGAAACAAACATAAATAAACTGACAGGATCTAAAAGTTTTATACATGTTTTCCATAAATAACACTGTTAGGAAAAGTGATGTAATTAAAAAAATGGGGAAACCTGTGAGTAATATATTTTTGGTTTTTATAGCTTTTAACTACTTGAACCAGAGTGGAATAAGAATTAGTGTTAATTTATTAATAGTGGTATTATTTGTCTGACTTGCTAATACTTTGCTATACTAATTTTATTTTCCTTATTAGCTTGTTCAGAAAAAACACAATTTAAAAGAATGCATGCCATTTTATAAGCATTTGACACATATATTACACATATGAGAATAAACTTGCAATCCTGGATTCTGCTTTGAATAATGAGAAGAGAATTTTAGTTATTTGTTTTTGCAAGCTTGGCACGGATTTGGTTTAGTGTTTGGGTCTAAGCACCAAAGCTTGAAATTTATTTTCTTTCATCTTTATATTATCTTATAAATTATTTGACAGGAAAGCCTCATATGTACAGGCCTGGAACACGCTGTCATTTTCTAACTGTCTTTTTAAAATATGTATAAAATGTCATTTTCTCATAGAAGTATTTGACAGGAATTCCTGTCCAGCTCATTTTGGCTGGGGCAGAATAAATTGTCTTCGCAGTGACCACTATGGGTCTGTGTTTTGGAATTGTGCTGAACACAAGGTTGATAATATAGAGATGTTTTTGTTACTATTGAGCAGTGCTTAAACAGACCCAAGGCCTTTTTTGCTTTTCATACGGCCATGCTGGCGAGGAGGCTGGGGGTGCGTGGGAGGTTGGGAGGAGACACAGTGGGACAGGTGACCCAAACTGACTAAAGGAATATTCCATATCACACGACATCATGCTCAGTACATAATTTGGGGGAAGAAGAGGGTTATTTTGAATGATGGTGTTTGTCTAAGTAACTGTTACCTGTAAGGAAGCCCTGCTCTCATGGAGATGGCTGAACACCTGCCTGCCCATGGGCAGCACTGAATTAATCCCGTTTTGCTTTGCTTGTGTGAAAGGCTTTTGTTTTGCCTATTATACTGCCTTTATCTCAACCCCCAAGTTTTCTAGTTTTTACCCTTGTGATTCCCTTTCTGATCCGCTTAGTCGGGGAGTGAGCGAGTGACTGCATGGAGCTTGGTCGCTGGCTGGGGTGAAACCACAACGAAAACAGAAGTCTGTATAGAACATTCCCTAAAGGCAGCAGTGAAAATTACAACTTTTCCACACAGATAGCTAAAATAGATAAAATATTTCAAATTTAGGTTTCAATAGTGCTCACTTTGAAAAAGACTGTAACCGGAAAATGAATTGTTTAAATAGGAATGATACTAGGGACTAGAACTTGGTGTAAACTCGTTAGACACTGATTGAGATTCGCTTTAGCACCTACTAAGGAAAACCAGCTGCTTCTGCACCTCAAAATAGATGTTTTCTCTGCTCAGTGTGACAGGTAGAACAGCTGTTCAAGGACAGTAGTTTACCTAGGAGAAATTTCATTACAGAAAAACATATGATCCTAAACAGTCCATGACATATAACCAAAACTGTTACTAAAGTGTGATCAACAAAGTCTGCAAAAAAATGAACTTGAAATTCTGAGCATTATTGTGTAACTTCATACCGTACCTTAGTCAATTATAACATTTAAAGCGAATTATATCATTTTTCCTTGTCCAGATCCAGCTTTTCACTGTAAAATAAATATATGTCTGTTTTGACCAAGGATTCATTTATGTTCACTGAAGTATTAGGCAAAACAAATCAAACTTACTATTATCTGCATTTCTGTGAAAAGCCTAGCCTACTACATTTGATCAGCAGTCTTGAAATGACAATGCTGTTCTGTGGTACCTGTTGAAATTCATCTGAGGATGCTGAGGGAGCTGGCAGATGAAGTTACTAAGCCATTATCCGTAATTTTTGAAAAATCACAGCAGTCAGGTTAAATTTCCAATGACTGGATAGAGGAAACATGACCTTCATTTTAACAATGGAGAAAGTGTAAGACCCAGGGAATTACAGACTAGTTGGATTCACCTCTGTGCCAGGCAAGATCATGGAGAAGATTCTCCTGGAAACTATGCTAAGACACTTGAAAACTTAAAGGTGAATGGTAATAGCCAACATGGCTTTACAAAGCAGAAATCATGCCTGATGAATTTGGTGACATTCTGTGATGGGGCTACAGCCCTGGTGAATAAGAGGGAGAAATAGACATTGTCTACCTGGATTTATGCAAAGGGTTTGACACTGTCTCACACAACATCCTTGTTGCTGAATTGGAGAGACATGGATGGATGGACCACTTTGTCCATCCAGACAAAGAATAAAGGACTCGCTGGATGGCTGCATGTGAAGACTTGTGGTCAACAGCTCATTGTCCACACAAAGAACAGTGATGAGTGGTATCTTGGGGGTCAGTACTGGGGCCGATACTGTTCAGCATCTTTGTTGGCAACATGGACAGTGTGATCAAGGGCACCCTCAACAAGTTTGCTGATAACGCCAGGCTGTGTGGTACAGTTGAGAAGGTGAAGGGAAGGGATGCTATCCAGAGGGACCTTGACAGGTTTGAGAGATGGACTGATGCAAACCTCATGAAGTTCAACAAAATGAAGTGCAAGGTCTTGCACCCAGATCATGGTAATCCCAGACACACCCATAGGTTGGGCAGAGAAGTGATTGAAAGCAGCCATGCAGAGAAAGACTTGGATGTGATGGCTGATGAAAAACTCAGTATGAACCAGCAGTGTGTGCCTGGAAAGCCAACCATACCCTGGGCTGTGTCAAGAGGAGTGTGGCCAGCAGGCCAAAGGAGGTCATTCTCGTCACCTACTCTCCTCTTCCAGGTGAGACAACAACCTGGAATACTGTGTACAGTTCTGGTGTCCCCAACAAAACAAGGACATGGAACTGTTCGAACAAGTTGAGAGGAGGGCCAGGAAGTTGATGAGAGGACTACAGCATGTCCCCTATGAAGATAGGCTGAGAAAATTGGGACTGTGAAGTACAGAGAAGAGAAGGTTGTATGGAGACCTCATGGTACCTTCCAGTACCCAGAGGGGGCTACAGGGAAGCTTGAGAGGGACTCTCTCAGGAGCTGCAGTGGTAGGACAATGAGTAATGGGTACAAATTGAAAGAGGGGAAATTTAGGCTAGATATTAGGAAAAAATTCTTTCTGTAAGGCTGGTAAGATACTCGAACAGGTTGCCTGGGGATGTTGTGGATTCCCCAGCCCTGGCAGTGTTCAAGGCCAAGCTGGATAAGGCCTTGAGCAACCTGATCCAGTGGGAGGTGTCCCTTGCCCATGGCAGGGCTCCTGGGATAAGGTCCCTTCCAACCCTTAGCATGCTATGACTCTATGATTGTTAAGACTAATAATCTCCTTACAAACACTACAAAGTAAAGCTGCACTAGTAAGAGCTTAAATATCCACGTTTTTAATCAGAAAAACAAATCAAATATACTCCATGGCCTGAATATGGTAGTTACACAATAGATGTGGAATGGATTTAACTAGCTCTGCAAAAGCATTTTATATATTTGAAGTCAAGTTTTATTTGCTTGTCTTCATGAAACACATCTGTTGATTTGAACTTTTTCCTTGAAGACACTCCAGCTGTTCTCCTATTCTATGCTAATTCATAAAAGTTATCCAGGGAGCAAGTGCCAGGAAATAATCCAGCTTCAGTGTTTGTTGGCCATGATCCTTCTGCATTGGATTTCATGGTATTTAGAAGACGATACCATGGTAACCAGATGTGTTTACTCCATTTTACTGGAGGTGGTAGATGGGTAGGCCCACTAAATTTGTAGGTTGTTCTCCTTTTTCCACAGTGTACATAAAATAATTCATGAACTGGGATATGATCATTACTCTCTGGCATCTGCTATCAGTCTTTGTATTGACAAATTAATATTTACTCAGTTGATAATTAGGCCAAGATTATCATATTTTTCACTTTAACTATAAACTGGCTCTTGATAAAGATATTATAGACATGAGATATTTTGTTTATATCATTCTAAATATTTTTTATCATCTTGTCAGCAAGGTCTTTGGCCTTTTGTGTGGGTAGTGGACTGAATATGATAATGAATAATTGTGTGAATGTTAAGAATACCAACCTGATTTAAATCGTGGGATAAGCAAACTTGAACAGATACCAATCACAGGCCAATTGTGACAATCAAATCAAAACACTGGTGGATCATGAACGATAACTTCATTTTTAACACACATCATTGGCTGTACAGTTGTTTTATTTAGAGTACAGCAATACCCACTAGCTCTTGGGTAGACCTGTATAAATTGTTTCTTGACTTTTGTAGAGGCCAATAGTAAATACTTAGGAAACTGCCCATAAACAGGGCTCTTTTTGTTATTCCAGCTTTCAGAGACATGCAGCCAAGGACCAGCATGAGCCAAGGGTAATAAACTTTGCATCTTGCAGCTTTCAAGGAATTTCTTGATTTATGAAAGTAATTTTTTATCTCTTCAAGGTCTTCCTAAAAAGATAGGAACATTTAGATATACATGAATCTATAATTTTATAATACTTCTCTGTTGTTTCTTTATAGTTTCAAATGGAACTATTTCTACATTAAACCTCTCACGAAAACATCAGAAAGAAGAATATCAATGTGTCAATCAAATAGTGTTTTTTGGGGGTCAGAACACTTGCATCCCAATATAAAGAGCTTTGAAAATAAAGCTCTTTATTTACCGAGGCAGAAATACAATCAGAAACTCCACACCTTTTCGATGCCTAGTTATGGAATTCATATGCCTGAACTTAAGATAGCGCATTTCCTGAAAAAATAACAGGACATAAATATTTCATTTTCTTCTATACAATCTACAGGTTTCATACCCTGCATTTTAAACTCCATTCTAAATAACTAAACGTTTAAGTTTCTGTACTGCATAAGAAATCAATTCTGAATTTAAATCTGAAAATAGGATGCACAATAAATACATAGTCTCCAGTTAAAGAAAGTGGGACTGAAGACAGGAAAGAAGACTGTCCACTTGTCGAGCCCAGACCTTCCCATCCTGCATGAAAACCTTCCAGGTAGTAGATTAGGTCAAGCTCATTCGAGAGTGCTCAGTTTTGGAAAAGCTTCTATAAATGGGACAATGTGTCCAAGAAGAGAGCCTGCAATAGGAAGTACAAGGATACACAGCAGGAAACAAATTCAAAGCTAAGTCTCAGAAAGGATGAAAAGAAAAAAGCTTTCATGGGGGTACATAACCGCTCATTTTAGCATATAGAGCCTCTAAATCACTAGAAATTTTTTTGGAGAGCAAGAAGACCGTATTCCATAAGAGGAAAATAATTTTCAGAATTAAGCTTAGTCCATTTCACCCATAGAGATGAGTATTTCGCTATTTATAGTGTCACCTTTTCCCCATGTATTGATCTCAGAAATCAGAAGGTTGTTGCTATATGGTCAGAGATTGTAAGGGACATCATGACACCCAGAACTCGGAGCCACCTAGTTAACTCCTCTGATGACATTACTTAGGTTGAAGGCATGTCTCAACCTGTTGAGGTTGGTCCTATTATAGAATGAGGATTTTGGAGCAGATTTATTTAGGATAATATTGGATTGATGACATAGGGTTAATTGCAGAGTGTAATCCCCTTTAAAAATCTCACATTTACTCAGGGGGTGCTTGAGGGACAGGTCCCATTTATGACTTGAGTTGACTCCATATGATCCTTGAAGAGAGTGAAACTGAACATGAACTGAACAGTGAAATTGAACACAATTTCCACTAAAAAAAAGAGAAAAAGTCCCAGTGCTGCTACAGCTAAAACATCTCTAAAGGGGATTAGTTATGCTTCTATACTATGGTTCTATATGATAAAAATGTAGTACTTTTAACCTCTAAAGTGTAGTCTGTGGTCTGTTTAAGACTGCAAATGTACTACAAAACAACATCAAAATGTCTACAGAAATATTTTGCTAATTATTGTTCAAGGTATTCTGAAAGAGGATCTTAGGAACTTCAAAAACTATATCTGTATTAGCAAGAGTAGGACAAATACTTCCTCAAATCTTCAGAAGTCTGATCTTCAAATCTTTTAAATACTTCATTTCTCCCGTCTTGCTTTGACATTGGAATATGTATTATACACGTAATCTTTGAATGGAAGCAACATTCTAGCTAGTGGTTACATATTCTATTCTCTCCCTTCATGAAAAAATATCAGCATCTACTGGGGAAAAAAAAAAGAAAAAGGATCTCTATTGAATAGAGCATGTAAAATCTGCTCTCAGAGCCAGTTTTTTTACCCCTTCTAAATTATATCACATTGTTAGAAGTCATACTAAAAGCATACTTGCTATACATTTATGAATAAACCAACCTAGATTTCCTTGATAATAGGACTTTGGGGGGTAAAAATTAAAACCAATTCTTATAATTCAGATTTTTAATATTTCTTAATATAATTTTTCCTATTGTAAGAGATATAAATAAAAATACTGTAAGTTAAACATATTCAAACTAAAAATGTAAAATTAAGATAATATAGAGCAATTAAATCTGAAACAGCAGGAAAGCACCGAATTTTTTTTTCTTTTTGATAAACAATTTAACCTACACTTACTGAAGAACTGTCACTCACAGATTGTTCCAGTTAACAGACTGTCACACTGATCACGGTATGCAACTCAGCAAAACTGGCACTGCTCCATAATTGAGAGGCTGGTTTTTTAAACCTCTTTCAATTACATCATATCCTCAGAGTCAATAATATAAAAGCAGCAGCTTTTCTCATATGGATGAGAACTTTTAGCATGTCCTAAATTAAGTAATGAGTAACAAGCTCTTGCATTTTAAAATCCTCAAAAGACAAGTAACTGGATTAACTGTTCTTGCAGTGAGATTAGTGTGGATCAGGTCATAAAAGTAACAAATGGGTTCTAGTGTATTCTTTGTATGAACAATTTCACGGATTATATATCTGAGATGCAAAAAGCATACCTAGCATAATTTGGATACTCTGTATTTGGGAGATAGTTTGTATTGAAACCTTAAAAATTCTTTGTCTGCACTCATTTCTCAAGAAATCACATTTAATCAAGAACTATATTTAACTAATCCTATTTATATGAAATTGAGTTTAAGAAATAAAGTACTATATGGACATGACAATTCATGCTCACAAAAAAAAAAGGAAGAGCTCAATTCAAGGAAGAAACTTACATATACATATCTGATGGCACTGTTGAAGATATTTCACATAAATGACTTGTATTATTGTCAAAAATTAAGTGCTTACCCTACTTCTGAGTGTAGCACTAATTTCTCTAATGTTGCTTTTCCCAGAAAAGTTGTAATACATTGTTTATTTTTTCTTAAACCCTAGAGATATGATGCAATACACTTAACACAGAGACATGCAGCAAATTATGCTCAAGAATGAGGGCTGCAGTTGTAAGGAGTTTTGCTTCAGACTGAGAATTGTAGTATTCAAAGGGAAGCCACTAGAATGAAAGGTAAATTCTTATCCCAGGAATCTCACTAATAAGAACAAAAAGGTAGCAAAGTGTTAATAACATTTCCATAACTCAAAATATGGAAAGCATCATTAATAGAAAGAATCAGAACAGGAAGAACTAACTGAGGGAACAGAAATGGAAATGCAAAAGGAACTATATTAGTATAAAGTGCACGATTGCTTATAATAAAAGTTTTTATGCATGGAGATTCTGAGTTGGAAAAGGGCAAAGGAGGACAAAATCCTGTCTGTATTAATTCATTAGCTAGCAGTATAATGGAGACATGAAAAAGTCATTGAGTTTTGTAGGGCTGATCAGGCCATGTACTTGCAATAAGTAAGGAGCTGGGCCAAAACACAAGGGAAATTTCATCTGGAATATTGGGAAGAATTGCTATGACCTAATTTTAGGTTTCCAGTTGGAACATCGTTATTATGAGAAAATTCTGCCTATGCAATTAACAGAAACAAATAAGCTCCAGACTATGTCAACAATCCTCTGAATTCTCATTCTAAATGGCCTGCTTTACAGTTTTATCACATGAGGAAACTATTTTAGATTCCTTAAAAAAATCATATGGGCAATACTTTGCTGTATACAGTGTGGGTCATTGTGTACAGTATGGGTCATAGTTTTTAACAGATTTATTCAGATGCAGAAAAGGACTTATGAAAATAGCTTAATTTAGTCAAAAATACTAACCCAGATTGACTTAATTATCCTGGTGAAATGACGGCTATACAGGTTTATAATTTCTCATAAATACATTACAGAGCTAAAGTGCAAAGTTGGCACAAGAACAAATTGATATAAATGCAGCAGAAATAAATTTAGAAGGAAAAAAGAGATATTTCTAACATTCAATCTGTCAATGGTGGAGAGTATTAACTCAGTAGAGTAAGTGGGACAAAAATATTTTGCTAATTTTGTTAGAAAGGTGAATCAATTTACAATATGGTTGCTTACATTATCAGGGGACTGGGTTCAGTGGCATGTAGAAATGTACAACTCCTTCCAGAATAAGAGAGACTTAACCTTTAAGACACTGAAAAATTTTCACATTTATTTTGTTAGAAGTAGTGGAGAATTGTCTTTTTTAAGTTCATGACATATTTTTAGCTAATATGATTATTATAATTTCCCATTTCCAGTATTTCTAGATAAATGAATTTGCACAAGGCTGATTTTTCTTTCCTAGTCACATATACACTTCCAAAATACCTTTTGTCATTCCAAGGAGGTAAAATGAAAATCCTTCTTTTTAGCTAATAAATGGTTGACATATCTAAGAGTACTGTTAGATTATTTTTATTTTTATTTTTAGTTATTACTCTTATTTAATTGTCTTATTAAATCAGCAATCAGGAGAATCTTCATGCAAAATCATAGTAACTAAATTGTTTTAATTTACCTTTACAAATATTAGGAGTTAATCACTGCTACCTATTGACATAAATAACCTTGTTCTTTCAGTCAAAACACAGATCTATATGAAAAAAAAAGGCCCAGCAACTTAGCATGCCATCTCAATGTTTTTACTACACCATAAATCATTCATTTTCTCATTCTGAGAATACCTTCTTTTATTATTTCAAGGTGTTATGAGAAATACAGTTTGCACCTGATAATTGTGATATTGCTTGATAGTTTGAACTGCCAGAAGGGCTGCAAACCTCAGCTATTCAGAAGAAAGCACTGAAGGTACTTTTAAAGAAATAGATTTCTTTTACGTACACTACTCTAGAAAATGTTTTAGGAGAGTCTAGAAGAAATCAAAGTGAAATTAAAGATTGACAGGTTACAGATCTTATAATGGTGCAATTGTGCATAATTTTAAAATTGTAAAGTACATAAAATAAACATATGAAATAGCACTATGACTGTGTTTGCCCATATTAGCAACATTCATCAAAGTCATGTGCTACTATTAAGTAGGCATTAGTTATATCAGTGTTTTTTCAGTCATGAAAGTCGAACGATGCAACACAAAAGAATTTCTAGGAAAGTAGAACATAGTTTTTCATCCTATTTGACATGCCTAAGCTTTCTGTGTAACCAGGTATAAATCTTTGTATAGCTGGAAACAATGCCTCTTGAAGAATTATGAAAAAAAGAGAAGCAAGAATAGTTTTGTGACATTAAATAATCAGCCAGAGAGGTTATACTGCTCAGTCCTGCTGTAACAAAGCTGTATCAGCCTCAGCAGTCCCCGTTAATTTGCTATTTTCCATTACTAAGTACTCAGACAGTCTAACAGTCTCCTACCAAAACAAGCTTCACTGCTGCTTACACATTGCTCCAGCACAGGAGTTGTTCTTGAACTGCTTGACAATGGTGTGCAGCTCAGTAGTTCAATATTAGTTAACTATTAGAGCTTATATATAGCTTATAAACTATTAAAATTACAGTATATGTGTGTGTGTGTCCATGTGTTTATTGGGGGTGATGACCTTGAGCAGCTAATCGGCTATATAGATAATTCTCAGATAATTGCTGAACTAGAAAATAAAATATGGTTTTGAATGAATATTTCATGGGGTTCAGTATATGTTTAAATGTTTATATACAATTATACCCACTAGGCTTTATTCCTCCAGGTAATCCAAAATGGGTGTACAAAGTAGTCTTGGAAAGGAAGGTGATTTAAAAAAAAAAAGTTCCACTTTCTGAGTACTTAGACATATATAATTTAATGGCAGAGCAACCACTAACATTTCTGAATCTAGTCTCAAAATGTTTTTATATTTTCATTTCTATTGAAAACCAAAAACCAAATACTGTTTCTGCCTCATCTGATTTGATTAAAAACGATCAATTGCATGTGCAGCTTTGACCTTTACTTGGTTTCCACTCCTTCTTTATTTGTAGTTCTTTCAGGAGAGTAATAGATTGGTCATGTCTAGGATTGTATGTGTAAGAAGAACATAAGTCAATTTTTGTAGTTGTTGTTAGGAGCTTTCTGTGTACTCTAAAAAAAGCAGGAGTCATATTTTTATGACTAAGTGAACTGTTTCGGCCATAGTGATTTCTTAAAAGTCATGAATTTAATCTCAAAATCTGTATTCTAGATTTGTAATTACACCATTCAGGCCTGTCCCACTACTATTTGCCAAAGTGCTGACTTTAAAATAATATGTACAATTTTTCAAGCTAAAAGATTCAGTGAAGAAGAATGAGTACTATTCATTAAATTTATTATACTGTTACTGGTTATATTCATTCATCATTAACATGCAGTTAATTATCCTATGACAAAGATTACCAATCTGTACATAAACTAAAGATTGTTGTAGCCTTCTTTTCTAAAGTTTACATTGGAGAAAATTTTGTATTTAACAGTGTTTTAGACTTAGTAGCTCATGGGTCAATTCAACTGGCCTTTAATTGACTAATGTTTCTTTCCAGAGCTCCAGTTTAAAATGCATCTGCATCTATCTTATGGACTGAGATTGTGTTAATTTGCATCCTCTTCAGTCACCTTGATTTCAATTGAATTTAGCTTGTCGACTTCAGTAAGAAGGAATTTAGAAAAATACATGTAGACAAGGAGATTTCTCTTTAGTCTCCTGCATTTTTGTAAATGATCAGAGAATCAATTTTCTGTTCTTCTGCGAAATAACCTCAGGCTTTTAATGGTACCTGTGAGAACAAATGCATTATAGCTGGTAAATATCTGCACACTATGATAAGGCACAGGTTAGTCAAAGAAAAACAGAGGAACCCACCATTTTACAAATATACAAAATAACCGCAGACTACTCTTCCTTATTTAATGGTTTCCATTTAAATGTTCTTTTACTTGACAATTTTGTTCCCAATTTCCTTACATGCTTTCTGTCAGATGTCTTCTTTTTCACAAATATTTGAATTTCTTTTCCAATATTTTATTTTGCTATAATCAAATTTTTACACTAATTGCCTCCATTACAACTTCATAAACTTCCTATTTTCCTTCGCAGTTTATACAGATATTATTTAATTTCATTTTCTCATTTCTGATACACTTTGTTTTGCTTTGTTTTGAAGATTGTCCACAACCTACTAAATTTATGACAATTTCTTTCTTTATCTCAGAAGACAAGCAACACTCAGGTTGCTAATATCTGGAATGCGTGAAACGTTGCTTGTTTCTTTAGTTGCTATTGCATTTAGTAATGGTACTCAATACCTATATAAAGTTAAAATTCAGAAACAGATAATGACAAGAAATGATGATTTTTTAAAATTAAATTCCAGTAGAGTTAGGAAGATAAATAATAAAAATGAAATTGTATTCAAAAGCACTTTAATTGCGACTCAGCCAGCAGATGGCAAGTGATGTACAGTAAAGGAAGACTAAGCCTGAAGGTCTTGCTTGTACTATGCAAATATTCTATGAATTGAAGATCCAGACAAAACTTTTTTCTCACCTACATAATTATGAAGTATACTCTGCTTTTGTTACTTTGAGAAGGAAAAAGAAAATATCTTTTGCAACCCATCATTCTTAAGTGTAAGATGTTGAAGTTGTAAAGTGAAGTTTTAAAGTGAAGTTGTTCACTTTGTAGTGAAATTGAAGGGGATTTTTCTTTTTTTTCATTGTTACTGGGTGCCTCAATCTAGAATTGTCAATTTGTTTATATTTTGGAGTATTAATCCTTATTATTTGCCTGGGGATGCTGAGGGAGATGTAATGTGGAAAGAGAAGCATCAGCAATTAGTGATAACGAATGCAAAATAACACCTATAAAACATTAACACTTCAGCAAGGAATTAGCAAAGACAGAAAGTATAGCTGGAGCATGAAGTAAATGCTGCAATAAAAATGACAAGTGACTAGGAGTGTGGTCAAAAGCAATGTATAAAAAATAAGGATCAAAGGCCTTTTTACTTTTTATAATCCAGCAAATTCTGTTAAATTTAATGTCGGTATTAGAGAACAGCTTTTGAACCTAAAAACAGAAACTACTCTAAAAATACAAAATGTCTGATAATAATTTGGTTTTATCTTTCTTGGTGAATTTTTTTTATGTCATATAAAATCACTTTTCAAGAAAAGATAATGTCTTAAAAGGCAAGTCAGTTTTTTCAAAAATGTACCAGCAGCTTCTACCCTCTGTATGTGACCAAGCACATTGTGACATATTCTTACACTACACGAAGAACTTAAGAAAAGTATTTTCACAAAAAAACCCATTCCAAACAGTGTCAGCCAAACAACTGAAGAATCACCTGGCTAAAAGCATGTAGCATTTTCATTAGTTCAGGAGAACATGAAAGTTTTCACCTGACTTCTTCCCACATTTCTCAAACATACTAATTAATGTCTAGGGGTATAATGTTCTCTTGGCATTCTCTACAGTATGCTTGATAGTCCTCTTTTTTTAAAAAAATGCAGTGACTGCTACTCTTTAAACATTCTTCCTAATAGAATGTATATTAGAACTGCATAAATAATTTCCATTAAATGATATGATTCATTAGCTGAATGGAATCAAGGCATGAGAACACTGAAAAAAGAAAATATGCAAATTTTTTCCTTGTTCATTGTTAAAATGATTTTCAATTTTTTCCTTTTGTAACAATAAAACACAAACTTTGATGTGAGTACAACAGTAGAGTAGAGTCAGAAGACTGAAAGTTTGTAGAAACTTGATGTTAATTGGTTTAACAAGCCTGCCAAAGCAATTAAAGCAGTTGTGGGTTGTTGAGGATGATGCAGATCTTTGATGGCCCATCAAAATTAACACAATCACAGACATATTTTGCCCGAGTATCTCCTGAATGAGCCACCCACACAGGACAGATATTTCAAAAACCTCCGTTCGAAAGATTGCAGTGGTAAGTGCATGAGAATGAAATGTTGAATGTTTTTTGGCTTCTAGCATTGGATACAGGATACAAACTTGAAAACTTTAGCTTATAAATATAATTTTTTAAAAAAAGGAAATGAGGAAGAAAGAACAAGCCTTCTTTTTACTATGGCCAGTAAATAAAACAGTTGTATTTGATGGATTTTATATATGATGCTTCTAGATAACCAATAAAGTAAAAGCAAGATTTTATCATTTATGAATTTTGAAGCACAGTTTACATTTTTGTCATATTGCTTAAATTGTCTGTGAGTGAAAACACACAGCTTGAACTCTACATTCAACATTTTAAAAATGTATGCAATTTGTGCAAAGATATCAAAGCAGAGTTATTAACACTCCTGAATCAAACCACTCTACCAGCAGCTGTAGCAGATGTCAGAATTTATCTCAGCTACTTAAAGAACTTGCCACCATTTGCAATTGCTTCAGTTTCTTTATTCCCACTCTGTTTAAATAATTTAAATGAAAATATCTTTGCAATGACTTCAAACAGTGAAGTGCAAATATTCCATTAAAATGTTTCAAAACATTTCTAGTCTTGTACATTGTAATTTTAGTCTTTAGTATCTTGTTTTAAAATCCAAATTTATGGCCTTTAACATCATAAGTAGAGAAAAAGAATTTAGAGTTTGGCTTTTAGGACATATTATCTTTATCTGTTCCATTACTCATCCTGTTTGAGGGACAGATTCTTATCTACTGTAAATCAGGAGAGATTTCAAATAAATGGTTTCCCGAGATTTTGAGGCGATTATAAGTTGTACATTATGAAAAATGTTCTCATTTTTATGTCCATCCTGCATGGTATATTGTAGCACTTTAAAAAATACTTTGGAATGAGCCTCAAGCTAGCTTTATGGTGAAAAATTTTAATCTTATTAAATTTTAGAATTTTTGGTTTTGTTTTATTAAAATTAAAACCTCAGTCTTTTTTTCCAGAAATATCAAATCTAATAGTCAAACTAATTATCTGCAAAGAACCTGGGAAATTTTTTTATCTGTATATATTCCCTATACAAAGTGTAAAACTCAAGTAATTCAGTTGAAAACTTAATTTTCCTCAATAAAATTTTCTGGCTTGTCTTTCCTGTCTATTCGAAAACAATGAAAGTAGAACTATAAGCTTAATATGTACTGGGATCTTTATCATGATGAAGCTAATACAAGCCCTTTCACATCAGAAATTTCTTTAGTTGTTTTGGTTTTAGTTTTAATTTTTTTTGACAGATTTTTTCTGTTTTTTTTTTTTTTGTTTTTTTTTTTTAAATTTTAGAATGGAATTCACACATGAACTATATTTTTTATGGCATTTCATGCCTACATACTACTCCTTATTTCTCATCCTTAGACCATGAATTATGGAAATGCACAAAAACATCTGGGACCCAATAAAAAGAGAAAATATAGTTGTTATATATGGTAAAAGTAGATAAAGCTGATATATGCTGCTCAATTATAAGATTAGCTATAGAGAAATTATTTAAAATCCTTTGATCTAGATATTTTCCCAAGCACTTTCTTTTTGAGGAAGGATACTGTTCTCTCCTGTCAAGGACATTTGTTTGATAGCTGGTTTTATAGTTGCACATGATTAATTTTTTTCTAAATAAACTTGCAAGCCTATGTGAAAATTGCAATTAACTTTACTGAAGCACAACAGTTTTAGAGGTACATGGCATTGAACCAGGATTTTTTAAGAAGAGCTGGAGTTCCATCTTGTCTACCATTAGCAAAGCTTTTACTGTAGTCATATCCAAAGATTTTACCCTTTTGCTGTCAAAGCGATTTAGCTACATCTCTGTTTCATGAGGCCAGGGATCCTGAAGCAATCTCTAACCTGCAGTAACAAATAAATAAAGTCATACCATTTTACCCACTTAGCAGTATAAATAATGAAGTTAAATCACACATTTGTTGATGTCATGACAAATGAAGTATCTTTTTTTTATAAACTACTGCATGCATGTGAAAGATTACTTTTTTTCTCTTTTAGCTTCTTTACTGACAATGCACTTCTGACACCTGCATCTCCAGACTTTATATCATATTCAAACTCCTTCAATTATGAAGTGTATAAGTCACAAAGGTTACATATACTTAACTAATCAGTTAAAACATAAAGTTTAGAAAATTTAAAATGTATGCTAAGATCTTAAAGACTTTTTCTATCTTTTAGCAGTTTTTCTTTGCTAAGTTCGGGGTGCTTTTTTTCTTAAATGCAACAAAACTCACCTAGACCTTAGATGCAACTGTTATATAGATATTACGACTTTGTACTTTGAATCTATTTTGGGATGTGAATGATCATCTACTTATCCTAATATCTACTATCTACTTATCCTTTCATTTACAGATGTGTTACTTAAAGCTAAAGAAGAGGGTAGTATTTTCACGTATTTACTATTAATTTCTGCTACTTACCCTAAGTACTTAGGGCTAGTACTGTAGTGGTTATACAAACTGGAGTCTGTCAATCAATAAATTTCTTTCTGCACTCCAAATTTTTTTAGTTCCTAACCTTTCAACGCCAATTGGTTGCTACAATTCAGATTTTATATGGTTTTTATGGGAAAGGCAGGAAATCACATGGTTGCTTATTGCTGACTACAGCTTGAAAACTCATAGTTAGATTCTTGTAATCTTTTGAGTCTAATAACAATGGATTCTTCAGCAGGATGGATAACATGAACCTCCTAGATGGCTTCTATGTATACGATGATCATACCTTTAGAAAGAGCATCATTTTGAAGTCCAGCTTTACCTGTGAAGCAATTTAAAAGAGGTATAAGATAACCTCTACTTCAATCCGTATTTAAACATGCAAAATTTAAGCTTTTCTTTTAGGCATACTTAATTTAATACGATTATCTTTTTAATTTTTTCATCCTGGACATGAAATGTGGAGTGTTTCAGACCTTTTCTTTTTCCATGATTTTTTTTTTTAGTGTCATGTCATAAATTAGTATTATGACTGCAACCTCACCAAAATTCAGTTTTTTAGCTTTACATCCTGTACCTTACCTTACCTTACCTTACTTTACCTTGCCTTGCCTTACCTTGCCTTACATTAATCTGTTTTAGAACCAGCTAAGCTTACCTATTTGTTGGTGCAAAAGATGCAGATTGTCACTGCAAAGAGAATTATTTATGAAACTTCAAAAGCTATTTCCTATGAAATGTGTATGCAAATGCACAATGCAAAAAATAAGTAAGTGGTAGAGGCAGTGCTGTTATTCAGAGACACAAAATGACAAGGGTTAAGTAAAATCTTGGAAACTCAGAACACTTTCAGACAAATTTCTTCTTCTGCATTTAGTTGGAGCACTAAAGTGTCTTGACGTCGCCTGCCAAATGGTATCAGTCATTCCACTATCATTGCTGGTACAACATACCATGTGATTATTTTCTGGAGTTTTTGTTTGCTTGTTTGTTTTGTTGTTTGGGTTTTTATGCACTCAAATTAGGAGCTTGGTGAATAAAAACAACCCAGTCTTTCTGGGTAATGTTGGAAGGTTGTGGCTTCAAAAAGGAAGAGAATCTATATTGACATAAATATCTTTGCATTTTCATAGGCTTCCTGTTTCTGACATACTTCCAGATTCTATTAAAAATTTCTATGAAACATTTTGCATCTACTTGAAAGGTTCACCATCTCCCACTCTGCAGATTGCTTTGCACATGTAGATATCATTAGAATTTAAATATTTTTTACTTGTTTTTCTTTTAACATTGCATTGCACCATGGCAATCATCCAGAGTTATCCACTAGTAGCTTGATAGATCTGATATTTTAAAATACTGGGCATTATTTTTAACAATCACTGACCAGTTGGTTACCTACTTCCCTTACTGTCCTGGAGGTGAATTTAGAAAGGTAGCTGAGCATGTGGAGACAGCTTCCTCCCCTTTAGTTGTAAGAGCTTGTTTATTTTTGACAAGATACAGCTGAAACCATTATATCTCCCAGATGAAAATCAGAGGGAAGGAGATTGGTATTGGTAGGAGAAAAGGAGAGGCATAAATGATAGAAGACAACGAGAACCTTCAGCTAAGATTTTGAAGAGATTCACGTAGAGCCTTTGAACACATTTTTTTTCAACTCCTGCTCAAGTATTTTAAGGTGATTACATATTGTATGATTTTAATGAGGGGAATAAGATTTGTTACTTCAGCACAGGTAGTACTGAATTCTAAAGAGTGTATTGCAATTCATGTGTCTGATGTCAGCAAAGCCTAAAATTCTTACTTCCCAAAAGAAAATGTATTAACTTTGTAGGCAGTAGACAACAGTAACAGTTTTTGAAGCGGAAATACAAAACTTCATCTTTTTGTCTTCAAAAACCTCACAGCTTAGTCCTCTGAGCTTCATAAAATTTCTGCTTTCCTTGTACATCAGCCAATACGGAATGGGAAAAAACCATATTCAAAACGTTCCGATTCTGTATGTTTTATTTATGCTCAGATAATGAACTTTTTACTAACTTCTACTTAAAATGTGGATAGAGTGAAAAATAAGAATACATGGCAGCTTGTAGAAAAAGTCAAACTGACAAAACAAATGAGTTAGACAAGTCATCTTTATCTGATTCTAATGCTGACATTAAGGTATATATAATGGCAATGAAGTTAAGCAACAATGTCATCCAGATCAGAGACTCCTGATTAAAAAATTAGTATAAAACCCACCAGTAACCAGATAAAGCTTTTTTTTGTCAGAATAAATGAAGTCCCAAAGTCAAGTCATTTTTTCCCCATGTTTACACAGACTGAACTATAGAATAACAGGCCTCCAATAGCAGTGCTAACTGTATTGCTAGTTTATTTGAAGCACAAAAGGTTCCCTGGCCCAATACTCACCATTAATCCTTAATGTAGCCAGGTCAATACAACTGTTATTTTTCCAAGGGTGAAAACCTTACTTTATCCTACAGATTATATTTAGACATTGTTACAAATAGTAACAATAGACACACAAAAAAAGAAGCAATATCTCAGAAAAAGCTATTTAAGATATGGGCAAACAGGATAATCCACTATCTGAAATATTTGTTGAAAAATCCTTCATCTTGAAGACTGTTAGTGTCTTCTCATTGTGGAGGTTTTATTTAAGCTTTTGGGATGATGAACTGTGTGTTGTTCAATTTTACTTAGGTTTGTAGCTTAGTGACCTCAAATTGTATTTTCACAGTCCACATCTTCACAATTTAAGTTCTGGTTTCTATTTTTAAAAAGATTAAATTTCTGTAAACCATTATTCTGCTTCCAACATTCTTATCAAGACTAGAAAACTGATTGGAACGAAGACATTCCTGCATTCTCTCCTGTCCATCCTCCTCCTCTTCCTTGAAGCAGTTTCTGTATTCCAACTACTAACGCAATTAAACGTTTTTGTGAACTCCTACAATGGTGATCCACCCTTTGTTGTTGGGGCTCCCAATGCTCAAATTACAGGGGTAACCTATTTTCTTAAATATCAAAGTATTTCAAAAGCTTGGAATGATGAAAGGAGAAAAGTGAAGTGTCTATCTATCTATCTATTAACAAAATAAGCCCCACAAAAGAGAGAAAAAATATCAGCAATTAATATTTTACGGTCTTATTTTGTCCTGTAGGTTAATTGCAGATATTTGTTTTCTCGATTCTATCATATGCATCTTACATTTGATAAATTCTATTGCCCTCAGTAACTTAGGGCTTTACTAAGAATTTATTGCTATGAATTTCTATTATGAACTAGGGGTTCTCAAAATGTCAGAAGAGAAAGAAAAAATAGCTAGATTAATGTGTCATAGGATGTTTAAGAGCCAACTATACAATATGACAGAAAAAAAAAAAAATTGTAATTTCGGATGTACAGAGTAGCATCTCCAGAAGAAATGGATAAGTAATAACGTCGTTGTGCAAGACCTCAGCTGGCATATTTCCTCTATAATGAAGAAATAAGTCAGGAAAAGTTAACATAGAATTCACAGCTGTGATCAAGGACACAGAAAATTGAACCATGAATGGAAAATAGAGGTAGGTTTGTTAGTTTCAACTTAGGAAAATAAAAGCTGAAAGGGATATGATAGATGTTTATAGGCATGAAGGTAAATATTAGGCAAGATAAAGCTAATGTTGGAAATAGATATACATGCACTATAAAAATATTAAAGCAAAATTTAAAAAAAATATATTAAGAGGATTAAGAGGACAGCCTTATCAGCACAATAGAAGAAAACTCAACAGGTGTATTATGGAGCTGACATCTTCATTAGATTAGAAGATGCATACAACCACATGCAGCTGGGTAAGGTTTCTCCTGGTTTTATATTTCTCAGTATTTTTATCCCATTTTCAAGCTCCATTAGGAAACCAGCATTACATCTTATACAACTTCTCATTAATGTTGCAGCTGTATCAGAGGTATAAGAAGACAAAACAGGATGTTCTTTTCTTTAGTCCTCAATTTCCGATATGTTCAGAGTGCTCCCAATATGATCTTTTAATTCACTTGGCATACAGTTCTTTTTAAAGATAAAAATTCTATCATATTCAGATTTCAATAATGCATCATCTTTGTTAAGAAGTTGTGAAGGAATTTTACCTAGTCTCTTGTATTTGACAGTTTGAATTGATATTTCCTGTAAATATAGAGCTTGCTAAGCATTCACTAGGAAATATGTCAATCCATCACACTAGGGAAGGATTTCTGATAATTTCAACATTAAAGCTTTAGATTGGATTCTAAAAGCAAGTGGAAATTGTGGCAGTTTTCTATGTGCTGTTATTGGCCTCATTGTTTTCTTTATAATTCAGTAGAATTTCTTTCTATGTATTTATTCAAAAATCTCTTTTAAAATCTAATATCTAGGTGAATCTTTTTTGAGTTCCATATTGACCATAAACTTTGAAGCTATGTGCAGTACTAAACCCATAATGCAAAAACAAAAAAAAAAAAAAAAAAAGGATTGTTTCAAGTAACATTATCCCAAGGGTGAACAAGGAAAGTTTGAAAAAGGAAAAAATAGAATGGAGGACTGCATTGCAGATGATACTAAAAATACTAAGAAATATCTTAAGAGCAATTCTAATGAGTTAACTGTCCTCATCCTAAATCAATCTATAATATACCATTTAAAGACTCAGGGAAATTAATCTAGCTGCTGGTAGAAGAGGTTTTGTAATCAGAAAGAAGGTGGGTAACGTTGCAACAGCCATGAGCTTTAATGATTTTCCAGAGAAATAAGTTAAATTTTGTCCATCCCTAAACAAAAAAAATCCTGTCACAGGTCCAATACAACCTTTTGCTTCAGGTGGACTCACTTTATTTCCATTAAGTTGGGATCTTCTCTCTATAGATAATTGCATTTCTTAAACTTATTATCACTTAGAATGAATAATTATTTCAATAGGAAACTGTCAGATGTTCAGTGAAAACCTCCATCTCCTGTCTGGTATTCACATGAGCTCTTTTAATATAAGTGCAAATTTCTGAAAGAACAGAAATGTCATGTGAGGATGAGGCAAGGGAAGGAGAAAGAGGAACAGGAGATATTTGGAGTGATGATGTTTGTCTTCCCAAGTCACTGTTAGAAGTGATGGAGCCCTGCTTCTGTGGGGACTACTGAACACTTGCCTGCCACCTGGAAGTGATGAATGAATTCCTTCCTTTGCTTCTCTTGTGTGCCTGGCTTTTGCTTTTCCTATAAAAATGCCTTCATCTCAACCTAGGAATTCTCTCACTTTTACCCTTTACAGTCTCTTCCCCTTTCCAGCCTCCTCACCGTCACCCTGGGGCTAGTGAGCAAGCAGCTGTGTGGGTCTGAGATGCCTACTGGTGTTAAACAATGACAGTCAGGCAAGTGTAATGTTTGACATTACAATCAGCCTGAAACTATTCATAACTATTCATCCCTTAGGCTACATAGAAATTATGTACTTCTAGTCTAACAGACATAATTTATATTTAATTTTATATACAATATAAAGGATAAGCAGTGACATTGCAGTAAGAAAATTAAAGATGCCCGTAACTAGTAGGGTTAGTAATGTTTGAATGTCCTATTAAATTTAATTTAATTTCAAAGGGTATCTGAAACATAACTGAGCAGGATAACAAATACAGAAAATTATGGCTGTTTGTACTTTTAGAGCATTTACAGAATGCTCATAATATCAAAAATAAGAGTGAATAAAGTATTTTAAAATTACACATTTCAGAGACTGATATATGCTTGGACTGACTTCTTCAGGTCAGTTCGAAGGTACTTCAAAAACCAAAATACAGTGCTAGGAGAATGCATGAATTAGAAGCAGTCAGGAGGCTCATAGCCTCAGTAGTTCTGATATCCCGTTACTTTTATAAAAACAAGAAGAGCTTTTTAGACAGGTAACTGAACATGATACCTAGACAAGAAATGTTAAGGGTTCTTTGTATTTGATCACAATGAAACATCACTTCAAAGATGAAAAGCATAGATTTATTTTACTGTATGTAGTTTATGTTTAAAAAGATATCTATTGAATAAAAGAAGTGTGCTGTAGAAAATATGTTTATTGGAAATTTTTTTTCACTCAAATATGTTTCTCAGACAAGTTACTTTGAACTGTAGGCTATATAGGAAGGAATTAATATTTCAGTAAATGTTCATTAAAATACCTGTTGATGAGGCTTATGATGGTAAGACAATATGACACATGGGAATCCTAACAAGTTGTGTGAATTATTTCTTACTATTGTCACAATACTTTTAAAGGAAAAATGTTGAATCATCTTAAAATGGAAACTCAGGGAATGAAGTAATTAAAGTCTATGCACATGGAAAAGAATATGATTAATAATAAAATATCTGCCCTTTTGTGCCAGTGGAAGTTATTTTAAAAATCTGTTTTCTCTGCTGTAATTTTTAGGTCTATATTGACATATTTTAATGTCTTAGATGTGACTTAAAGGGTGTTTGTCATAAGCAACTATATTCTACAGCTACATATATGTATATTTAAGTGTAATTATATTCTGTATAGCCAGCGCTATGTACAGATGTATAATACACTATAACTTTAAGCTTTTACCACACCTTGCTAAATAAGGATGTATGTCGTTTTAAAATAATAAAGCCCAATCCATAGTTTAGATTGATAAGTGAATAAGGATACAAAATTCCTAAGTGCTAGTTTCCTAATCCCTGCCATCATGTTACTATTTTCTTTGCACTGTAAAGTTTAGGTTTTGTCTTTGATAAAATTTAAATAATTGACACCTTTAAAAACAATGTACAATCTGGATTCTTAAAATGCTTAGAGGACATCAGTGATCTTCAGATTACATGGGTTTAATATGGAGCAACTAAAGAGTGACCAAAAGTTAATTGCTCATTACTTGCAAAAATAAAGACATCAAATATCTTTATGTTTTATTTTGGGGAAAAAAAAAAAAAAATCCGACTGAATTCTACATAAGTAGTGAAGCAACTACAACTAAGCACATAAATATTTGAAGTCTTGCTTAAAATTTTTATCATCACTAAAATAGTAAAGTTAGTAGAATTGGATAAAATATTCTTTATTTAGATCAGATAGGCAACTTCTTGAATAAAAAAGTAGAATATTTAAGTTTGAATTGTGATAACTACCTAAGATGGAGTCAAAACTTATATCAACATGAAAGGAAATAGATAAAAAATACCAAATTTAAAAATAAATAAATGAAACTATTAAGAGTCTTTCAGAGCTAACATGTCTAATAACCCAGAGTTGAAAAAAAATAATTCTATATATTCAGTTAAAATACTCAAATACTCAAATATTAACAACAGAATTTAGTTTGGACATGTATTGAATCTGGCTGAGGAGTTCATTTTCTCCACAGCAGCCCTCACAGTGCAGTGCTCTGCATTGGTGGCTAGAAAGGTGTTGATAACACACCGGTGTTTTGGGCACTGCTGAGCGGTCCTGGCACAGCATCAGCATTGTCTCTCCACCATTCCACCTCCATCAGGAGGCTGGGGCTGGGCAAGGTCTCGGGGGGGGACAGGACTAGGACAGCTGACCCAAACTGACCGAAGGGGTGCTCCATACCATGTGATGTCTGCCCACACATAAAATCTAAGAAAAGGAGAAGGAAAGGGGGGCACTCATTATTTATAAGTTTTGCCTTCTAGAGGAACTGCTACTTGTGCTGAAGCCCTGCTTTTTGGGAAGTAGCAGAACACTGCTTGCTGATAGGAAGTAGAGAATAAAGTCTTTAGCTTTTTTCTTTGCTTTTGCACATTAAATATTTCACTTTTGCTTAATTAAACTGCCTTGTCTCAGTGCACAAGTTGTTTTCCATTTTATTTTCTCTCCCCTGTCCAGCTAAGGGGAAGTGATAGAGTGGCCTTGTTGGGCATCTGGCATGCAGCCAAGGTCAACCCACTACAGAAGATTAATTTAATTTGGACCTTTTTTAATGGTGTAATGTGTATGCACAATTTGTGGGAATTAAGTGTTGTTTCATTTCATTATGAATGAGAAAAAAAAAAAAGAAAAGAAGTTCATTGCCAAAGAAATTTCAGGGAACATTGTTTTTATTAAAACTTCCATTTTACTGCAATCAGAAGCAGTTTGGAGAACATCAAGCTTTTATCCTGTCATTGGAAGTGACATAGACATACTAATATTTTTTATAATGGCTTGACAAGTTCGAATTACATCTATATATTTGTTTAGATTACTAGTACTTTTTCAGTATCATAACATTCCTTAGTCTGTGTAGAAACTTATCTGATATTGTAAAGTAATTCCAAAATATATCTATAGAAAAAATAATTGCTAGCACAAACTGCTTGCAATGCAATAAAATAAGACACTATATCTTTAATTGTGCATACCCATATCAACTGAATTATTGAATTAATCAAATGTATGTATGTTACAGATTAGATTATTTTTAATTGATCTTCAATTCTCAGATAATTCCTTTGGCATTTCCCATCTTAATTTTGTTTCTATTTGTTTGCCATTGCAAAATGACAGTTCAATGTTTGAAGTGCCACAATCTTTAGTCTTTACAAAGAGAACGCGGCAGTTTAAAAAAAGTACTAATAAACTCACATAAACACAAACCTCAAGCACACAGCTCTATACAAGATTAACAACATCCGCCTCTGCTCCCATCAGTGAACTATACATGCCTTCTTAAACAGCTGAGAAAATAGATAGAATTTGTACAATGCAAAATCAATACACTATTAGTTCCTTATCCTGACCCACTGTCACACCATCAGGACTGATATACCTTGGCCATGAAAAGAAAATCCTAACCTCTGGACTCTACTTCCAAACCAAAATATCTTTTATTTTCCACTTTTCTGAAACCCATCAGAGTTAGATACAACAATCATTTAAATTAACACACCTATCAGTGCAATCACACATGTTAATTTCTGCCCAAACTAAAATCTTCTTTCCACCATGACAATGTGTTACTTGCTCAAGAAAAGGGGAAAAGTGTTTTCTTCTTCTGCCTACCTGCTCAGCTTTGTTGATGAATGACATTCAATTTTCCTCCCTTTCAGATGAGATTAAGCCTGTTTTATACAGTACAATGAGGAAGGTCCCACTTTTGCTGATATGTGCATATTTCAGGATAAAGTGAGTTTTTAGTCTCTGTGGAGTATATTTAGAATACTCTCTGTACAGTCCATTAACTAAGAAGTTGCATCCATACAAATATTTTAAATAGTAGTGTTTCATAGACTGACTTCAAATGCAATGGAAAATTCTGCTAATATAAATTAAATGGTGACATGACAATGTGGAAGATGAAGCTTCTGTTTAACTAGATAACAGCATGCAGGAATTAAGATATTGACATCTGGGAAATTTTTAATAACATATTACTGTGTTTCATGCCATGTATTCGCCACTGCTCAAAAGAACAAGAATAAATACATGCAACTACAAATTTCTGCCTATGGAGACTGAAGGTTTTTCCACTTTTTCCCTTTTTTTTACTCCAAGATGGATTTCAGTTACATGTGGAACTTGAAAACGTGTTATATTTCCTCAGAAAATCTAATTGTTATGTAATTTAAGATGTTCAGTGAGTAAGCTGGTATAATAGGTAAATGATGCTGTAAACAATAAGCCTATACTATGCAAATTAAATGAATTTAATTAACCACTGTGGATAAAAAGTATACATCATCTAAAAGCTATTGGTATTTAAAAGAATTAGAAGGATAGATGAATTATGAAGTGTCTACAACATATGATTAGCTGGTGCCAATTACACAGAAAGCTAAATCAAAAAAGTAGACTTCAGAACAAGAATGAAGCTGATATTTACAAATATTGCATTCATAAAATGTATTTACTTTGGAAGTCAAGTCCAAATACAGAAACAAATCTGAGTAATTTTATACAAAATAGTGTGGACAGAGACTGAAGTTATTTTCCATTATTAAGTTTTCACTAACTTTTTTATGACTGCATTTTTCAGGTAACAAAATTTAGGAAAGACTGCAAGTAGAAGAAAAAACATATAAAAGCAATGAAGAAAACATATACCAAAAGAATTAAATGAATTCAACTATTTCAGTAAGAAAAAAAAATCAAAATTAATCATAGTTTTTAATTAATTTCACCAGAAAAACTAAATTATAAATTTGGTTTGTAAAAAAACCCAAATTATAAAGGACTTCCTAGGTTAGAGAAAGGCATAAAAAGAATCAATGACTTTAACTACATTCAGATATATTTACTGAAAGAAACATGTATCCAATGGCTAACTGATTCTTATTAAAAAGGAAATTAATTCTATACACTTTTTGTATAAACATTACCTGAAACGTGTTTGCCCCAGTAAAAAAAAATTGAAAGTAGTTAGCCTTATACAAGTGTAAAAACATCCATTTACCACATAAATAATTTTCCAGCAACTTGAAACTTAAACTCTCATCTTTTCAGAAATGCTTACATACATACATACATACATACATACGTACATACATACAGATATATATTATGGTCAGCACTTCAAATACTACCTGGATCATAATATCATAAAGCAACACGTTGATTATGATATACTGCTATACAACATAAAGATTAATAGGGGGTACCAGAAATACACACTTTTGTCACTGGAGGCTTAAATTTAAACCTTCATCAGTTCACAGATTAAATTCTATTTCTCGAGCTTGTCTTAGTCCCTGTGTGTCCATATCATTAAAACAATATTTTTACCTGAATAATTGGGTTTGGAGAAAGGAATTTGAGATAATGAAAGTGACAGTGTACTTGTCAAGCTGCCTATTCTCTGTTGAAGAGGGTAAAATAGAATAAACCAGAGCCAAACTAAAATGTTTCAGGTAATATTTTCCATAGAAAGAGAGATGGGAACTTTGAACTACACTGTCATATACATCCAGACATTCTCTTGTTACAGCATTGCTTTGGCATTTCTTTTAAAAAGTTGTAATCAAAGTTTCATGTCTTTTTCATTTTATATATGTGCGATCCTTTTTAATAGTATATGACAAAGTCAATTCCCATTTTTACCTAATGTTGTAGTAAGTATCCAGCTGTCACAGAACACAAAATTAAGTTTAATGTGACAGATATTTAACAAGAAGTAGTTTAGTATAGATGAGAAAACAGATATGGGGTTTGAGCAATAAGAGTTAGAATCCTAGTGGTAAGGATCTACTTATAACGTATAAATTAAATTAATAGGAGAAGACAGATTAAAATAGTGGCTAAATTGCTGATCATTTTTAATATCTATTAAAAGATAATCACTGAATCAGTTAGTTTGGAAAAGACCTCTGAGATCATCAAGTCAAATCCATGACTGAACAGCATCATGTTAAATTAGACCATGGCATTAAGTGTCACACCCAGTATTTCCTTAACACATCTAGGAACAGTGACTCTACCACCTCCCTGGGCAGTCCGTTCCAATGTCTAATTTCCTTTTTTGTGAAGAAATTCTTCTTAATGAATATCCAACCTAAACCTCCTCTGATGCGGCTTAAGACTGTGTCCTCTTGTCCTGTCACTGGTTTCTGGGAGAATAGACCAACTCCCACCTGGCTACAGCCTCCCTTCAGGCAGTTGTAGAGAGGGATAAAGTTCCCTCAGAGCCTCCTTTTCTCCAGGCTAAATACCCCAAGCTCCTTCAGCTGCTTCTCAGAGGATTTGTTCTCCAGACCCTTCACTAGCTTTTTTGCCCTTCTCTGGAAACACTCCAGCACCTCAATGTCCTTCTTGCAGTGAGGGGCCCAGAAATGGACACAGCACTTGAGATGTGGCCTCACCAGTGATAAGTAAAGAGGGAGAATCACTTCCCTAGTCCTCTGGCTACACTATTTCTGATACCATCAGGATATTTGGGAAGGAAATCTGCTAAGTCAAGAAATCCACATCACTGACTGAAAGGTAAATACTGTCAGGGAATTTAAACTTGATGTTAAAACTGCAAGAGAAACATAGATTATATTCTATGGGCAAAAGGTTAATGTCTAAGTCCTGGAGATCCTGAAATAAGACACTGGGAGTGGGAATATCAAGAATTTGAATGGGGCTTAATTTTCAAAGTCTTAATAAAGAGAGATGATCCTCCTACTTGTGTTCCAAGGCTGCTCTTAAGAGTTGTGTCTACTTTCAGTGATGCTAAATATGGAACCACTGTTCCTTTTACACAGACAGAAGCAAGCAATAAGCACCCAAGTAATCTGTGGAAATTTTTATAGTAAATCTGTCTCATGTATAAAACATTAACATAGTTTCTCTGAAACATGATTGAACAAGTTTTAATTATTAGATTACCGTGTGTCAGAATTCTGACTTAAAAATTTTAGGAACACCTGGAGATATTATCAAAATTATAAGGATTCCAGTTGTTTCTTGATAATGTGATAAAAACCAACAAACTGTCTACCAGGCTTAAAATAAATGCTTATACTCTAGACTTCAACTCTTCCTTTTAGTGTTGGGTGTCAGTAAAGTTCTATCAGTAAAATGCTTGAATAGTGATATAATTTATTTTAAAATGCTGACTAGCTATTTAGAGGCACTTATATGTAGTGCTCATATTATTCTATAGAATTGTGAAAAAATTAAATTTTTTCATTCAATGCATCAATTAACTAAAGTGAAAACTAAGAATTTTATACATGATTTAGTGATTTGAAGATGCCAGTTAGTTTATTAATTTTATTAGTATTCTTAAAATAAATAAGTTTTTGAAAGTACAAACCTTAGGAAAATACTAATTTTTCGATGTCTCTTCCATGACGTTCTTGGAAATAAGAAATATTTTCTATATACTCAGATATTAGTATATACATTCACTAAGAAACTAGACTTTTTTTTTTTAATTCAGAAAATACAAATGTTATTATTTTATTACAAAATTTTCAGAGTCCTAAATGGACGTGATGTCTAGTTAGATATTACTGCCACTGTTCTAAAACGTATCTCTAAATAAAACATAAAAGTAACTAATTTTAAAATTATCTATTACATACATGTTTAAATTTAGGAAAATACAAGACCAAGCTTTCCCACTGCAGTTCACTTAAGTTATCTGAAAATTAACTTTCCACGTAAAGCTAGTCCTGATGGATCTCCATCATTAATATAAATAAATAAAGGAATATCCATTTCAAGAAGGTGCCTAACTTTTATCTTGGACATTTACATCAGATGAATTGCTCGCTAGAGGTATCACTTTTCCTAAAGCTTAATGACTGAAAGCAGGTGAGGACAAGAAAAACCTGAGTATACAAACTGATCACGGAATTATGATGAGCAATCACTGTGGATCAGTGGACACAAAATTTCGAAGGTACTTCAGCTAAAACTTCCTCCATAAAAAAATCCAGTGATTCAGGTTTCATTATATTCTGAAATGCTGAATATGATTCTCTTTCCTCGTGCTCAAGACTGATAGCATCAAACTACAAAAGCTGCTGACAAAAGCAATGACAAAGTGAGTAGGGAGCTAATCTTAGAAGAGGAAATGGAAAAAAACATGGCTTGTTCAGTCTGGCATAGTATTTCTAATATACTGCCAGGAGTCAGAATTTCAGTGTTAGAAGCAGCTTGCTATAGATATGAAATGTATGGGCTTCCCATAAATATTTACATTAGCCAAGGAACTACTATTTTGCTGGAAGCTAGGCAGTGAAGTTCTTTGTCTGTATCAGAAGCAATCTAGCAAAAAGACGGAGAAGGAGTATGATACTTCTTTAAAAACAGATCAAGGTTAGAAGCATCAGCAAAGAAAAAAATACAGTTAAAGCCACAAGTCAATACAGTGGCAAAGATTATATGTTGGCTATGGAAACATTTGAATCACAAATTAGAAAAATGTCTACTAGTCATTAAATATGTCTATGCAGTGTTCCAATACAAATAGGGTTGGCAACGAGAAGAAAGAAGGAAAAAAATCAATATAAAGGGAAACCCAACTATTTTCAATCTGGGAGGTGTGAACACTGTAATCACACAGGCTTTAGCTCTGAAGCCCAAGGGCTCCTTAGAGAACAATGTTTCTAAATGCTTGCTGAAAACTCTCTCTTGCTGTATCTGGGCTTCTATTTTCTTGAAGAAAAACCCTAAACCAAATCTTTTTTTCATTATGCTGTAAATGTTACTCTTGTACTTTGATTGTGTGGTGCAAATGAATTCTCAAACTTCTTAGTAGCAATCTTCTACACTTCAACTATATATGAAGACAAAAAATGAGAATAATTGTAGACAAGAAAAGAAAATAAATAATCTTATTAATGAAAGCTATGCAACACATCTCCAGTTGCTTTAAGGGACATTCTTAGTGCACAAACTCTTTGAGAAGACAGTGCAGCAAATACTTGGAGTTATGACTTAAATAGTGTGGTATATTGCCATTTCTTAATTATCAATTATTGTCATTTATGTTGAGTAACTGTTAAGAACTCATTTTTTACTGTAATGTTAGCCTTATATTCACAGGTAAGAAAGTGATCATTATGCACAGGCATTGTAAAGAAGAAGGAGAGTTGAGATTGCTGCAAAACAGGCAATAAAACTATTTAAATTCATCTGCTGTCCATGGATCAGTCACTTCTTACAGTATTTTAATTTCTCCAAATTTAAAGTCTTAAAAAAATACAACGCTGTTCATTACGACCATCTCTAATACTGTCTCCATATTACAACTTGTAACTGATTCATCTTATTTGCTTAGTTTCTGACTCAGATGTTAAGAAAAGGCCTGATGTTTGCAAGGTTTCTGTTTCAGTTTGCTTTATATATTACAAAACTCCCACCAAACCCCAATCCAAGCCCCAAATCCAGCTACATTAGAAACTGACCATGCTCTAGTCAGCCATTAGAAAGATAAACTGCAAGAGTTCTTCATGCAGCCTTAGCTCATCATATCCACCAGAATACACATTAAGATAGTAATTGTTTACCTAGCCAGCCTTATTTTGTATATCTGCTATTTATGTCTGTTAGCAAAACGACCTAGCATTACTAAAGAAGGCTAAACTTTGTGGAAATATATACCCTTTAGTAGTTGCTACTTTAGATTCATGTTACTCTGCCCATTAAAATACTATTACCTGAATAATTCAAGTATTGCTAAAATGTAACCTCGAAAATCTACTCAAAGCAAAATTGTGTGTAAAAGTATTGCTATAAGCCATTTACATGCTGTAATTTTTGTGTTGACAAAATCTGCATGTTTCTTGATAAATTTCTTACTGTAATAATCAGTAAAGATATAAAATGGTTCATTTAAGTGAATGAACAGGCAAAACAGGAACTCATTTTAACGTGAGAATGAACAAGAGGACTTTAGAATGGTCTTATTCTCAGTACATATAACCAATTTGACTATATAATACAAGAAAGACCATAAAGGATACAAATGAGCCTAAAATAGCTGTGAAATGAAAAGATATATTATGCTGCTATCTAAACAAATAGCTGAAATATTAATTTAAATGAAGAATGAAATATAGACAAAGCCTTTTCATCATTAATTTCAAATTAATTATGCACAACTGATGTTTAATATATTCTATACATAACCTGAACTACAAGTACTTAACAGCCCTCATTGTCTTGTGTTTTAAACTCCATCATAACTATAGTACAAGTCACACATGTTAAAAAAGTAAAACATGTATTTGAACCCAGCTCTGCTTATGCATAGCATTAATCAGAAATTTTCTGGAAAAAAAATGTGCTCTTAAAAAATTCTAATTGCCTGATTCTGGAACATTAAATTGGAAATATGTTATATGTAATCACTCTTGGTCACTTGAAAATAGAACTTCAAGGAGCAGAACAGAATGTAGCCCAGACAGATCGAATGTTTTACTTGCTGAAGTGTTTTTGAGAGCTGTAGCCCAGAAAATCCAGTCCTGTTAGGATTTCAGTCTGTCAGTTACCAGGTTCAATGATGATCTCCTTAGAGGGAAAAGGCAGACAACATTTCTGAAATAACTTTTTTCACAACTCCCAGGGTTTTTAAAGTAGAGTTTTTGGTTTTGGGTGGGGTTTTTTATACTGTAATTTAAATTCAATGTTCTTGAGATGATATTTCAAAATAATCGAAGTCCATTAAAAAAAATTTCTTCAGATCAACACTTTCCAGGTTTTCTCAGCACTATATTTCATGGAACATAATGCCTGATTAGCATTTTATGTGCATGTTATAAAGCACAGGTTTTTAAAAACAAAAATAATTATGACCTTAATGTTTCAGTCTGTGCCAGCAGAATAGTTACTGACTGCTGATATACCGATAGTTAAGGATACATTTGAGAAAAGGAAATTCAAACTTTTCTGATGATATACAAGAATTATTTAGGAGATAAGACATTTTTGGCAAAGAGGACAGTAACTAATAGATTTTGAAAAAGAAAACAAACATAACTTAATAAGCCTGTAAGAAAATGAGAGAATAATGACTAAGAGTCAGACCCCAAGATATGTGTTCTAGATAGTACAAATTATTTGCTCCTAATAATCTTTTTTCCTCTCTGAATTCTACAAAACAACCTTTTACAACTAAGTGCTGCACAGGCATAGGTGAAAAGGCAACAAAACAGGCCTAAAGCTACTAAATATTTTCATTGTTTACATTTAAAGATTGGCAGAGAGTCTTCATTGTTTTGCTCTATGCTGCAGGTGCATTTTACGTTTAGAGATAAACAACTTAGTTCAAAGCTAAGCTCAGAGGGGCTTGCATTTCTGTTTGGTAACATCTGACATGTGGTCAATGCCATAGAAATACTGAGTGCTGCCTAAGACTTTGCTATGTCCCTGCCATATCTAAGTCAGTCTGAATTAGCAGACTAGACCTGGTCCCAAAATTTCTGAAGGATAAGTGTCTTTTCCTGCTCTCAGCATGAAATACTGAAAAAAAGAGTGAATGATCTTTTAGAATCCTAAAGAATTTGCTTTTTAGTAATTTCAGTAGCCTGCTGAAGAATGAAGAGTGGGGCCTGTGCTATGCTGGTTTTTCAAGGCTCACCTATGGATTCCTGGAGAACAGATGCACCTAGACGGGTCCTGTTGGTATTCATGAGTTCTGATTTCTGCTTGAATCTGAGAGTCTAGGGATTGGAGGAAATCCTCCTAGGAAGGATCACTGGTGCCAGTGTGGTATTCAGATAGGATTTCTCATGCAAGGGTATTCAGATTCAGTGTATCAGCTCAAATTCTCCTCTTTGCTCTAGCACAAATATAGGGCTTGAATGTCTGTTGCTCAGTAAACATTCTGCACCAAAGTCTTACATTACTATGGGCAATTGTAAAACCACACTTATCTAGCTAGTTGGCAGATGTTAGGGTTGTTTTAGGGTTTTTTTAGGTTGGCTTCCTTGTTGGTTCTTGGTTTGTAGGGTTTTTTTTCTCTTTCCTAGTGGCTAATAATTTTTCATTTCTGTAAGGCTTTGATATGCTTTTTTCCTTGGTCTTTGTCTAGTTAAGACTTTAATGTTCTATTACTTGGCAAGCACAATTTGCACATTAGGTCAAATATTCAGTAATTTGCAGAGATGTTCTTCTTCCTTCTTAATTAACTATTTGACAATTCCATGGAATCATAGAATAATTTAGTTTGAAGGACAGCCTCAGGAAGTAATTCAGTACAACATCCACTGGCCAGCGCAAGGCCAACATTATAAAGCAGAAGTATATGACGGAATTTCAAAAAAACCTTTTGTAATAGGGTAACATGTGGGAACAGTGGCAGGAAAAGGTGCAAGATCACTTTTCAAATATCTTGGAAGGAAAATCCTGTGAAATAGACAAGCCTAAGTTTAAAATATACATATGAGTGTCAATCTAGTTGTTTAAAGACTAGACTGAAAAGATCTCTGTGCCGTAAAGCCAATGAGGGTTGCATAATACAAATAAAGATAGCAATATAAATCCTGTTTAAGAGCTCAAGATAAGGTGGAAGTAAAGTGATATAGTCGTGATGATGCAGAAAGCATGTAGAGGATTCATAATGCAAATGATCTGGAATTCTTATGATTTATATATAGCTGGAATAATTTGCTAATATTGCTAATAAAAATAATAATAATATTGCTAAAAGAAATAAATACGTGAATAAAAATATTATGATATGAAGATGGTTCCAGTTGTAGCCACATTGAAATAAATAAGTTTTTGATGAGAGAAGGGTTATGGTCTGTCTGAAACACCTATGCCCCTTTTTTTTTTCTACTTGTCATCTTATATTCTATTTTGCTTTGAAAAAAGCAACAAAATAGAATTTCACAGGAAATTTCTATTTTCTTTGTCTATTCTTGTTTATTTACAGGAAAAAAAATACAGAGAATTTACTGTTATCCTTTTATAATTTCCAGTAAACTCCTAACAGCTATATAGGTGAGTAACAACTTTGAAATATACTATAAAAGCAGAAAATGTAAAGATTTCCTGGTCTAAGATATTTGTGGTGTTAAAGTAAGGCTGTTAATATTTATTTAGTTATGCATAGCAAGAGATTCTGCAAATAATCATAGAAAATGAAAGCACTGAAGAAAGTCTAATGTGCATGTTAATTCTTGTGGGGTTTAAGTTGTTTGTTTTTCTCATTATTAATTATTTCACAGAATAAATAAAAAACTCCAGGAAAAAATAAAAAAAAATATTTGGCTGAATAGAAAAGCTGAAATATTTGAAGATACTAAAAAATTATAGGTGCTGAATTAACTTAACAAAGGATGGCTAGTGCTTTCCTCTTTTGAAAATCTAAGCAAATGCTTTCTTAGATTATCTTATTTAACACAGTGCAATTTATGAGTAAAAGAGTAAAAAAACTTTTTAATGTATGTATACTTCCCCTTAAACTGTATTTGAAGATCTCTCTGCTTTATTCTCCCCTCAAGAATAAAGAAAATGTTTAAATGCATAATTTTTGTCATCTGACTGAAACACTTTAAGCCACTAATTTTTGGATGATAGCAACTTTTATAAACATAATTAGAAAGTATGTTTATTTTAGCTTTAAAATACAAAATAATAAATTATAAGGCCCTTTACCTTTGGAAGCAACTGCAATAAGGCTAGGATATTACAGTAATTTCAAAATAATATATTTTGCAAAGGAAACCATCAGTATTTTTAATGTTGTCATAATAAATAATTGCATTATTGTATAGGCTTGTAATTCTGGCAAAATAAATTCCTTACCAGAAAAATGTCTCTTGGGAAAAATGTCTACATAATTAAGTAGCATTATCTCTTGACAAGAAATTAAGGAAGATGTTTCTAGCTCCTGTCATAGCTTTGGTTGATCATATATCCTTACTTTGGTGGTTTTATTTTTTTTCCTGGTTATGTATCCAGGTGTGCTGTATAATCCACAACATTACATCTGTTGGTTAACAAATGGAAGTTTCTGAAGAAAAATAGCCTGACTTATTCCTCACAAAAGGAATCAAAATTATAAAATATGTTATAATTGACATTGTTATCTTCTTTCTTACTCTGAAGAAGAAACATTTTTCTGGGTCAGCTAAAAATACTTGACAAGCTGCTCTATTATGAGCGCTGCAAGCTATGCTAATTAAAACTATCTCATTTTTTTGTGTCTTTTTGTTGGTGACAGTGGTCTTTTCCTATACTCCTGGAATTTGGGGCAACCAGAGTTCTGCTGTTTATGAAAGACAGGTGTACTGAACCACCTAACATGAGCTCCCCACACATACTTGAAATCTTTTATACTCCAGAATGTGGTTTCTTGACACACTGTACACTACATAAACTGCACAAAATGTTTTGTTTTATTAATTGTGTTTAAAAAGATTCAGTTTAATTCTTTTCTTGCCTGTTAACAGCATCAAAGAATAGTAATGATGTATGATGGTGACTGCTCGTCTACTTATTTTCAATCAAAACAAAACTGTGATTTGGAATACTTTGAAACACTATGGAAATAACAAAAACATATTTTACATGTAGCCATACAATGGACATTTTCATTTTGAATAAATGACAAATGTTGAGGTAATCTTCCTATTGCGTAGCAAAATGCTTTAAATTTATGGTACATTTCTCAGACAAGAATATAAGATGATTGAAATTACCTCATTTTGTTTACTTGTCATATAAAATATCAAGGTGTTTATCATTTATTTGAAAACATCAAGTTCTATGGCACTGATATGGAGCAATCAAACTTCCTGAAATGTGATCTGTGCTCTTAATGTTATGAAGTTTTACTTTTGCTCCCGCATCAATTTCCTCCTGCGAACAGTGCTGAATAGCATAAACTGGTAGATAAAGCCATAAAACTTGACATTCTAGCTATAAAAAGATAATATTAATTCCTGCTGGCATGCAAAACAGCTTTTTAAACAAAAATTAATAAAACACCTCAGTTTTTACCCTTTCTTAATCAAAACTAAGGTGTTTCCTAACAACTGTTTTTCCACTGGCAGAGCTCAGAAGAGGATAATACATGTAAAACAGCTGTCCCTCAAGAAGTGCAGTGTGAGACACTGGAGGAGATTGCTGACTTGCAAAATTTCAGCTGCATGTGTGGGGAAAAGGGGCAGGTTGGCCTTTCCCTGGTGAGGAAATGCCCTGCTCTACATGCCACACTCCCTGTAAAGCCTGTATCCCAGATCCCTAGTGGCCACCAGTCACTAGGAGGCAATGCTCCACATCCTGACACTGGAGCCCCTAATCCAGGCCAAATGACTGGAAGTCTCACCTGGGGGAAGGGCCCAGAAAAGCCAAAGGGTACCTAAGCCAGAGCACAAGGCACACACAGGTCTTAACACTACCTCTTCTTGGATTTTAGGTCTGCTGAACACCACTGGAATCGGGAGTAGTAGCTATAGTTGTTCCTTTTAATATCTTCTCTCTCTTTCTCTCTTTTCTTCTTCTAACTCCCTCTTCTCAGAGTTTTGAGTAACTTCAAATCAGATGGACTTGAGGTTTGTTAAGTTGAATGGACTAAGTTGATGTTAATGATTTGTGAAAAGCTTAATGTTGATTGAATGTTGTTCTAAACTTTTGTCAAAGCACTCTGATTTTCTGAAGTTTGTCAGTAAAGCTTTTATTGTTTGGACATTATGTTTTTAAGAATATCTTGTCCATATTTCTCCCTTCCATCTAATTCAGGATACATTTAAAAAAGAACACAAGAGCTTTTAAGAGACTCAGCAAGTGAGTTCTGGGGTCTTCCTTCTAATGTTGCTTTACCCTGGTCTCCTGGGTCAGAGATTTCTAAGGGCTGGTCTTGTCAGTGATGATCGATGCAAGCAGTGTTTAGTAGTTCTTTCTACTCTGCATCTTCTTTTCCAGGATCCTCCTTCTATTTAGTAACATGTTTCTTTACAGATATTCCTTAATTTTCCTTTAGTTATTGATACATTTCAAGAAGCTTTTCTTGTATTTGACATCCTCAGCCAGATATAATTCCAGACGGGCCTTAGCCTTCCTTGTCTCATTTCTTCTTACTTTGACCTCTCTATATTTATTGCAAGTGGTCGAACCCTTCTTCCATCTCCTGGATATTTCCTGCTTAGGCTTCAGTAATTACATAAGTTCTTTATTCATCCACTCTTGCCCCCTTTGCCTGATTTCTCTGTTTATTGGGATGTATCATTCTTGAGTCTGGTGAAAGTGATTATTGAATATCAACTAACTCTCTTGGGCCCCTTGTCCCTGCAAGAGCTGTTCCAATGGGATTCTTCCAAGAAGATCCCTGAAGGGGACAAAGATAGCTCTTCTGAAGCCCATGGTTGTAATCTCAGTTGCTGCCCTACCTCCTCCTCACCTGACACTGAATTCCACAATCTCACTGTCACTGCAGCCAAGCTTGCCCCCAACATTCACATCTCCAATGCCACCTTCCCTGTTTGTTTGTATGAGGTAAACCAGCATACCATTCCTTGTGAAATCCTCCACTAACTTTGTCAGAAAGTTGTCATCGATGTTTTCCAGGGACCCCCTGGACTGTTTGTGCTTCCCTGTGCAGCTTCTCCAAAAGATGTCAGGGTAGTGAAAATCCCCCACATGAACAAGTGCCTGTGACTGTGAGGCTGCTTCAATCTGCCTGTAGAAAGCTGTATCCTCTTCCTGCTCTTGAATCCTACAGTGCTTAACCTAGCAGTCTCATGACACTGTTTTACTTGTATTGTTTGTGCATACCAATGTATCTATCAGAAGTACAGAAAGGTTTATCATATTGCTGCCAAGGCTACATAAAGCTCTTAGATTCTAAAGGTATCATCTTCATGGCTAATTAGAAAAAAAACCCCAAAGGCAATGACTCTGATTTGAAAGAACTTTCCCTTCTCCTTTCTTTGTTCTGCTGCTAAAAAGCAAGTAAATCTTGCTTAGTGGGGGGAAAAAAAAATAAATTGTAGTACTGTTTAAAACTATAGATGGATAGTTATTTCCAGTCCTCTAGTTTCATTAAAGAGTTAAGCAATTACTTGCCTTAAAGTGTAAACCAAAGGAACTATGCCTCTGATTTAAGCCAGCCACAGATTTAAAATCATATCTAACTATATATATACAAAGTCACATACTAAATAGGACTTTTTAATGGACAAGATAAATTCGAGCATTAAAATCCAAAATACAGTGAGTATTTTTTGTCCATTCTTATAGTTCTTTGTCCTGATAACAATATGGAAATATTCTCTGGTTTAGGAAGGAAAAAGTAATTTGAAAATGAAATAGGAACAGTGAAATGTAGAGGCAGAGTTTAGGAAGAAAAACCCAAATAAGTATGAATCACATATTATCGTAAGTTATTGGGGATTTCATTATAAAGCCTTAAAAACAGCGATGATAAGGATTATGTCCCATTTCACAAGACAGCTCCCAGCTATGGCCTCAGAGAAATTGAAGAAAATTTCAGAAGAAAAGAAGAAAACAATATGACTCTTCTATCATTTATATTTACTTAATGATATTTTTTTCTATATTCACTGCCTACAACTGTGGGTGTTCAGTCCATAAACAAAAAACTCATTTTACAAATAGTACAATATAATGAGACCTTTCCTATAAACTTCCCAGAACTAACTGTAGTGGCAGGGGTTTTCAGCTAATTAGGCTGTGCTAGTAGAATGCGTATGCGCATTTGCAGTAGCTCAGCTGGTGGGCAATAGCTTGTAAAACCACCAGCACACAGTCAGAGCCTTAGGTATAAAAGTATTCATTTCCAAATTTGAGATACAGGGTTCTAACATCTGGCTCTCATAGAATCATAGTGCTTAGGGTTGGAAGGGTCCTTAAAGATAATCTAGTTCCCGCTCCCCTGTCATGGGCAGGGACACCCTCCATTAGACCAGGTTGCTCAGGGACCCATCCAATATTTCCTTGAACACTTCCAGAGGTGAGGCATCAAGCACTTTTCTAAATAAATTGTTCCAGTGCCTCGACAACCTCATAATGAACAATTTATTCCTTATACCTAACATAAATCTACATTCTTTCAGTTTGAAGCCACTACCCCTTGTCCTATCAATACAGGCCCTTGTAAAAACTCCCCATCCAGCTTTCTTTTAGGGCCTCTTTAGGCACTGGAAGGCCGCTATAAAATTTTGTTGGAGCCCTGTTGTGGTGAAGGAACCAACCAGGAGGCCACAGAGCCCCGAAACAGAGGTTTGGTGGGCTGGTACCGAAGAGTAAAACCCTCATTCTGTGAAGATGGCTTCTACCTTTGGTTTCCTAGGATTCCTGAGGGGTGGTTCTGTCTACAGTTGACAGACACCTCTTGTGTCCCCTAAGGGAAGGTGTCCGGACCTGTCCCACCCTTCTCCTCTTCCTATGGGTCCCTGTGGTGTCACCCCGCCCCCTTCCCTGCATCCTTTATAAAGCCCTGATTACTGTGCCTTACCCTCTTCGGCTTCCGGACCATTGGAGGGTGCTCCTACAATAAACCCTTGGATCACCGGCCGAGAGCCACCTCTGCCAACTCATTTCTGGCAGCGCCTGGGCTATCCAAAGCCCCGGGTACGCTCGGCTCTGTGCCCTCCACCGCACGGGCTGCAAGGCTGGCAAGCGAGGCACCGAGGTGCCCCGGGGCGTCCTTCCTTTGTGTGGGACACGCCTGGACCAAGCTGCTGCCATCCCAGCCCAGCCAGCATGCCGGCGGCGCATTTTTTAATATTAATATAGAGCCCTCTCTTCTCCAGGCTGAAGAGCCCAACTCTCAGTATGTCTGCACAGAAGATGTAGTCTAGCCCTCTAACCATCATTTTGGCCCTCATACAGACTTTCTCCACATCCTTTTATGTTTGGAACTCCAGAGCTGAACTCAGTAGTCCAGATGGGGTCTCAGGAGAGCGGAGAAGAGGAGGAGATTTCACCTCGTTTAACCCACTGGCCACATGTCTCTTTAATGTAGCCCAGAACATGGTTGGCTTTCTGGACGGTGAGTACTCATTGCATGTTGATCTTGTCATCCTTCAAGACCTCCAAGTCCTTCTCCTCAAGGCTGCTCTCAATCCATTCTCTGCCCAGCCTGTACTTGTGCTTGGTATTGCCCTGACCCATGTGCAAGACCTTACACTTGACCTTGTTGACCTTCATGAGGTTCACAGAGGCCCATATCCCTTCCCTCCTACATGCTGATTGCACCACAGAGCTTTGTGTTGTCTGCAAACTTGCTGAGAGTGCACTTGATCCCTCTGATGATGCTAAGGTAGAATTTTGCCATTAAATGAGCTTAAGCTATTGAACAGTGTTTGATAACAATTTTTTTTTGTTTCCTTTTAAAGCAGGAATCCAGATTAATTATTTACTGTAAATCAGTAATAAGTAAAAGCACATAGATTTTTCAGGAACCCAGGGGTATTGGAAAATAGGAAGAAAGGTCACGAACTTTTGGTATTGGATGCAGGACAAAATAGACTTTAAGTGTGTGTAGAAGTCTATATATTGCAACATGAGTAATACAGTGACTACTTTTTAACATAGGCTAATTAAGCTTTGATATGATGGGGTTACTTCTTTACTGACGATTTATAAATCAAGTGGTTGTTTAACAAAATAATGTAATCCAGTGTGCTGGGTTGACCCCGGGTGCGTGTCAGATGCCTATCAAAGCTGGTGTATCATTCCTCCTCCTCAGGTGCCCAGGGGAAAGAATATAACAAAAGGCTCATGGGTCAAAGTAAGGACGGGGAGAGGTCACTCACCAATTACTGCCACAGGCAAACTAGACTAAACATGGGGGAAAATTAATTGAATTTTTTACCAATCAAATCAAAGTAGGATAGTGAGAAATAACTAAGTCTGAAAAATACCTTCCACTCATCAGTCCTTTATTTCTGGGCTTAACATCATCCCTGAATTCTCTACCTCCTCCTCATAGGCAACGTAGGGGACCAGGAAATGATGATTGGTGTCGGTTCATTGCACATTGATTCTGCCTTATTTTTCTCCTTAGAAAAAGGACTCCTCACATCCTTTACCTGCTCTAGAAGCCACTGCTGTAGGCCCCCCATTACCAAAACCTAGCCATGCAAACCCAATATGTCCAATCAAGACAAAAACTAATTCTATATACTCAAAGTTTTGGGACATTAAAACATAATTAATTAGCAATCATTATACAGTAATCAGAGTTGGTCAGTTTTGGTTTATAGAAATGCTTTGTTTGTTTACATATCATTCTGCAGCATGCTTTGCAAGCACCTAAGATGGACATCTATATTAGGAATGCCCACGAAGCATGCTCGTACCCTACTGTGTGCTTATGAAGTTGCAGTGTGTCTCTTTGCTTGTCAGCTCCTCTCAGTTCTCTTGGTATTTCAGAGAGACCTCTAAAAGCAGAAGGGAGGGCAGAAAGGGGTTGTGCATTTTGAAAACACATCTTGAAATTCTTCAGTTTAGTAGGAAGTAACTTTGCATTATTAATCAAAGGTCTGTACACATTTACTTGTACTGAATGGTTCACATCATGTACAGCATGAATATGTTAACCAGTGATTTTTAAGTTCAGAGAAAGAAAAATCTCTAAACAGTAAAACATAATTTCTTAAAAGAAGTCTAAACCCTGGATGTCTGAAATTACATCTACTCTAGCGAAGCAGAACACAAAGCCAGAAGATTCTGAACAATGCTCTTATAATACTTGTGGATTTCTGGAAACCAGGAGGGCTCTAAAATTAAGATTACATAAGACTCATAAAAAGATGAAAGCAATTTTGAAGCTAATGCCTTTATGTTAGGGAACACATAATGTTGTGGAATTTCTAGGAATACAAAAAAGTATGATCTCAGCTATTCCAGGAGGACAAATTTCTGAGGATTCAGAGAAACAGGTGGTAGTTCTTTGTTTAGCTTGTTTCTTTGTTTTTGTTTTTTTTTTAAATGTCTGACTTTAAAAAATATTGACATTCACAGATTTGAGATAAATTTTCTGTTGAAAATTTGTTGAAGAAAAGAAATAAGCAGTAGGTACCATCATCACTGACTTAGGGAGGCTTAGTGCTCAGTGAGGATTACAGTCAGCTGTTGCAGTGAGGATTTTAGCAATACTGGAGGCAGTTTTTCCTTTAAGTATGACCGTTTGGTCTACAGGCATTGTTTCAAAACTGGATGCCAGGCTCCTTACACAGAAATGCCTTCACAGTCCCTGGGATTTGGAAAGTGGCTTTTTGCAGGATAATGAAAATGAGAAGGCACATATGATGGAGATAAGAAGCCAGGCTTGCTACAAAGATCCTCTGGCATATTTAAGCCAATGTAAATTGGATGTCTCTTAAAATAGGTCTGCTCTTCCCTGTTTCAGACATAGAAAAGAAATGAAAACATTACTCATGGAAGAGTGAAGCTATATTTAGAGAGAGGCACTGCCACAGGAAAAAAAAAAAAAAGAAAAGTTTAAAATAAAAAGTTATGAAGAGATCACATAATCAGAACTGATTTGACCTTTCCCTTCTTGCTTCTTAAAAAGTGAATGAAAAGGATAATATCCAAAATAAATATAAAACAAAGCAAGTCTCTTGCACCAGTAATCTAAGTGAAGATAAACAGGACAGAGAAAAATGTGAGCACATTTTGAAGAGTTGTGAGGCATACACCTAGAAGGCAAACATATAGACTTGAAACAAAAGAGACATTTGCTAAAGGGAAAGTCCCAAAAGCTGTATATGTCATAATAGCTTTATGCAGCTAAACAGCTTTTCAAATACTTTATTTATAGATTAAAAGTGTGGGGGTTTCAGTCTGTACATTTGCTCTACAGGCTGTCTCCTCATACAATCCAGCAATCCATCATACAACAGTCTGGACAACACACATCATCTCAGCAGAAACTGGTAGAACAATAGGCTGTGATAAAGAAGCAGTTATCAGAAATTAGTGTTAAAAGTTAGCCAGCCCTGCTCTAGAAGTCACATTTCATTGCCTTTAAAATGTCAAAGATTACTTGAAAGAAATATTTACCATAATGTTAAAAACATGGGAAATAAATGTAATTCTACTTATTTCCTTCGTGCAGTATGAAAGCCCCTTGAAAATTATTATTCAGAAATATGCTACTGCTGATTTTAAAGAGCTATAAAACATGAATCTGCTTTCATTTAATGGTTCCCTAACATGGTAGATACATTTTCTTTGCTACTACTGATGTTAATCTTTGTTCTAACAAAATTTTCCCACCTAGTCAGCATTATCTCTTCTTTTAAAACTAAACAAAAGTTCTTAGTCTTTTGGTATATCTTCATAAATTTAGATTTTACTTATGACCAATCTAAACAAAAGGTGCACTGGCACCTGGTGAATGCATTTTCAGTGACTCATAGAAAATAACTGTTCCTTCCTTTAGTTGCGAAGTCTGAGAATTTTAACCTCCATCTATATGAAATTTATTTTCCATTAATAAAAGTTAAAATGCCTATAATTATATATACAGAAATTATGAAAAATTATTTAAACATTCATGTAATAAAGGTTTAGTGTTAAAAAAATCCTCCTTTGACAGCAAATACCTTACTTAACAACAATAAGACAAACTTGATATATAGCTAAAAAGAAATCTTTAATATTCGATTGTCTTTTTAAAATAACCAGTTATTTATTAATCACTGTAAGACAATAAAACTGTTGAATTATTTCTGGCAGTGGGTAGAACTAGACCTAATAAAGATAACTAAAAAAAAAAAAAGCATGTGGCAAAGCATCTTCACAATAATCCCCTAATTCCCACTTCTTTACAGTCATGAACTTGCTGAAAAAGAGATCATAGCATAGTTGTTATGTCCAGCCACTTCTATTCCTAAAGTTTAAGTAGCTGACAGATAGAAATTTACCTGAAATTTCTGATCTGTATTCTGTTTTTTTGGGGAAAAAAAAAACCTGCGCTGAGCAAATTTTCTTAAACTCAATTCTTTCACCTTCTAGGTCTTAATTTATTCTTTCAGTTTTACTCCTGTAGATATAAACTTCTGTTAAAACTGAATCTGTAACAAGAATAGGTATTACTGAGTGAAGGAAATATAGAATCCAAACTACGCAGTAAAGCAACTCTTCCCTGAAATGAACCACTGCCCCTTCAGCAGTTTTTCACACACTTGCAAGCTTTATTTGGTTCCCATTCATAGATGAAACATACTAATTTTCTTAATTTATACAGAACTCTCGCCCTACTATTTCTTATATACCGATTAATTTGTGGCAGTATTTTATGTGAGTGCATGTTTTTGATTTTTTTAAAATTTATTTTATTTATTCTGAGAGGAAAGAACTAAATAGATGTAGATGAAAACCAGAAAGTGCCACTTTTTTCCCCCACAAACTTGAGACACTGAGTGCTTTGATGTGGTTGAGAGGAATTTCACTGGAAAGAGTAATTATTAACCTATCTACTCTTGCGTAGACTACACTGACATGATTGCAGTTATATTTTCATGCTGAATATGAGGTTGCAAAAGGAATTTTTTTAGCATTATTTTATGATGTTGGAGAATGGGGAATGACCTTAAAACCAGTGATGTAATACAAAGATTTTGATAGCAACTTCTGTTCTGTTATCTTTTTCTGTTTGTCAGATAGTTGTTGCTTGGAAATTGTTTTGGCTGGTAAATCACAAACGTCCTGTGAGTATAATGCTTTGTGTACTGCGTTACATTATATGGACACGAGTCGCACTAGATTAAATATAAGACTTATAAGTAAAAGCCTGGCTCTTCTAACTACCAAGGAATCTAATACCTCAGTCAATTGGTGTTGTCTCTATTAAAGTCCATATCGATTTCTTAGATCAGAGAGCTTTTTGAACTACCTTGAGAATTGTTTAAAAAATTCTTGAAGCCAATCGGTATCCTTTTGTAATTAAGAAGGAAAACCTAGTTATACCTATTGCTACAACATTCAAACTATCCTAAAATCTTTATTTACAAAATCAATCACTGCATACTAAGAATCTGGTCTAACTTATAGACATACTTGAGTACTTTTAATGTATGAAACCTCTGAGATTCACATATAAAATGTGTATTCATCTGTCTTAATACCAACAATAACAGCAGTGGAGTTAACGTAAAAATCGTTAGAACAGAAATTGCTTTCTTCTAGCTTGTTTTTCATCATCTGGATTTAGTTGTAACAGTTAAAGGAAAGAAAAGGCACCTGAGTAAGAGTAAACAGTAGAAAGCTACTTGATACTCACAGTTCTTGTCCTAATTTCCAACAGAAAACCAAGAACTATGTTGAAGAGGCTTTAAAGATTTTTCTGTCAAAAAACCGCGTGCTGTTATTTGCAAGAAATAGCTTTATTTTCTATCTGTAAATGCTGTTATCTGACACCTTTCTCATGAAGATTATTTTCTCTTCTATTTGAATGTCTTTTTGTGGCAGATGACTGGCATCTTCAGAAAATTACTGGAATTTTATTCTTTCAAATGGAAAGTTTCTTTAAACTTTTCTAATATCCATGCTGATTTTAAAGAAAAACTGATATTAGTGGAAGAACTTTGAAGAACAATAGTACTTTCAAATTTTGAAAAATCTAGTTTTTTCTGCCTCTGCTTAGAAGCATGATACAGAACTGTTTGATACATATATTTAAGGGCTGTACCACAAGCAAATATTGTTTAGGAAATCTGGGAACAAATCAAAGCCAAAAATCAACTAGGGTATGCAAAAGCACAGATTTGTATAATAATCTCTTAGGTGAAAATGTCAGTAAGAAAAAAATCTGAAAGTTATTCGTTAATGGTACACAAGTATAGAAATTAAAACTTAAAAAAAAGCATGCAAAAAAGGAACAGATACAGTATTTGTTTTATATTCTATATTTTGTAATGAGGAGTGAAAAGTAAAGCATCAAAATATTCAGATTTCCACTGGTCTTATTCTCAGTGCTGTGTGTATACTAAAGGAATTTAATTTCTGCTGTCCAGTCAGAAAACAAACAACACTGCTTTACAGAACACAAAAATTATGATAGGACACTGAACGGGATGTCAATACAAAAATGAAAAATCTGTGAATATTAAGATTATATATTATTAGAAATTATGCTATATCCACTTTTCCACAGAACCAGCATAACTTAAGTACATAATAGAATTCACTTGTCTAGTCACTGTAGATATAATTTTTGATTAATAAATAAATAAGCTAAATTATCACATTTTTAAACAAGTAAGTTACTTTTTAACTATGGTAAAAGTGATTTAATACTTGTCTTTTGTTAAGAAGCAGGAAATATAATTTAAAATTATTTTTAAAAAAAGGAATTCAGTTTATTGAAATATAGATAGACTGAAAAAAATATAAGTTTCCTCATGGTTTCTCAGGAACAGGCTAGTCATTTATGCCACATGATAACTTTTTTCATGCAAATATTTTTAATAACCCTAAAAGATTATGTTATATATGTATCTCCTATAATAGCACATAAAAATACATGTCAGTCTAGCAAATTCTTTTTTGCAAACATGTCTTTTAAAAAAATTTACAAAGATACTTACATCTGGAATTTCATCTAGAAGTTGTGCAATTTTTTTTCATGTTATCTAAGTCAGTGTATACATATTGAAAATTGTTAAGGAATATGTTCCTATGGCATGATATCAAAAAATAGTTAATTGTCCAAGATTTTTTTTTACAATAGCTCTTTGGTACCCTTTATACATGCTCAGCTTAACTTTCTTTGTAGAGGTAAAGTGGCATTTTCAGCTATTGGGAGAAATACTTATACAGAAAGTACATCTAAACCACTTTGAACATAAGAAACTAACAAAGAGCAAAAAACATATATTACATACAAACGAAGAAGGCCTGTTTAGAACAAACTACTCAATCCTTTTGAAAAGTTCAGAGAAAGGGTGACAGGACCTATATGGCCAGTAGTGGGAATCTAGAGCTTAAAGACAATGAAGAAGAGCTGACTGAATCTAGAAGTACAGAAATAGGAGTTCTTTAGAAGGAAAAAAACATGACTGAAGTAGACTCAGATGACATAAACTGCAGGAGAAGCACAAGTCCTCTAGTTCCTCTTATAAAACCTGTCTAAGAAACTTAATTAGATTACTGGAGGGCCCAGCTCCTCTTTTTTATTAATATAACATTATTATAAATATATAAAATATAATATAATATATAATAAGCATATCTATAATTTTTCATTTCCTCAAAGGCAAAATATATTATACTTCACATCTTTGAGAACTGAATCTAAAATATTTACTTGTGTTTTTAAAACTACCATATATAATTCCTTTAGACAGAAATAAAAAAAGTCTATGCTACCTGTGGTGCTTTCTAATACAATTGTTAACAACGATTTTCACACATTAAATTTTAAAAACAGACAGTTAAAAATCTATTTTGTTTTCCATAATTTTATATGTACCTCCCTGCATCATTTTAAAATTCTAAGTACAAAATCCTTATAGTATGATTACTAACAGGCATGTCTTTTCTAGAACAAGTTCTAACAGATAGGAACTTAAAAAAAGAATAAATTCTTTTTCAGATTTTTTTCCTGGTTATTATTATTATTTAGAATACATTACAGGTGGGTTTTTTTAAAAGAATTAACATGCAATATAAAAATACAATTATTTTTCATAAAATATCTCATTTGAAATGTTTAATGCTATTATAATTTACCTACCTCTATGGGCTTAAACAGATAATATTTTTGTTGCATTAACGGGTTTATTATAACTTATAAGAACTAGCAAGGATATGCAAAAAATGAAGGAAGAAAAACTATTATAGAGCTGTGGCTCATATATGCAGGGAGAAAAAATGAAAAGCTAAAACTCAGCTCAAAGTTGAAACTGGCCAGTGTCAGACATGAAATGCCTTTATATTTGTATTCATTGTGAATAGAACCTTTTTTCCACGTTATTTTTCCACAAAGCTTAAATTGTTTTAAACCAAGCTAGGAATTACACTTAAGAGCAAAAAAGAGGTCTCACCTTCCAGAAATAAAAGATTTAATAAGATCTTTATCTCATTTATGAGTACTGATAATCTCAAGTAGGCCATAGACCTCATTAGAAATTTTATATTTGTGAATGGAACATTAAGAACTGAAAAATGCAAGAAGCTCTATTATTTGAAGATATTTAAATATTACAGATTTTATGCTTAAATGAACACTAGTCTCTATAGTATGCAACCTCTTCTGACAATATTATTTCATATTTTACATCAGCACAGATGATTACAATTTATAAAAGGGATGGAAAGTTCATACCTGTAGTAGGTGCAATGAAAATAAACACAACCAACTATAATTTCAGAGTACACTTCACTTTCATCAAAAGTTCTTTGCTCATAATGAGACCTTAATCAGGGATTTATTATGTTGCCATGATTACAGTGTATGTTCCATAATTTTAGAAAACAGTTTTATTGGATTAAATATTTTATGAGTAATACATTTGCAATAAAAATTAGTATAATCATTTGTGCACTTATATAATTACTTTCAATAACCTGAAGTAAATTCTGTAATCATGATTAATACTAATTAGCCAAAGTTATTGGTACGGTTTGATTATATGGAAAGGTTGAAGCAAATGGATTTGATTTTGCAAAACATAGTCCTCCACGAGTCAGAGCACTATTATTATTATTATTTTTGTTGGTATTATTATTATTATATTACTACTACTACTACTACTACTACTATTTTCTGGTTTATACCTTATAGAATAGAAGTTAAATTCTCTTCAAATCAAACCAAACCACTAAACCCCAGCAAAAACAAGTGGAAAAAACAGTCCACTCAAAAAACCCACTACCCCACCCAATATGTGACTCTATCTATTCATGTAAACAATCATTAAATTACCCAAGTTCTTTAATGTCATCTTGCCATACATTAGCATTAAATTAACAATTAAATGACACATTTATCTTTGCTTATTTATCAGAAATACTGAAAACTTTTGAACACTGTATTCACAACGGATAATACAAATGCACATGAATATTAAAGATGGTAGGGAATTTCACATGTAATATTCCCCACATTGGTTAAAATGTATAAGAATTTAGAATTTTTCTGAAACAGCTAAAGCTTTGATTGGTGGTACTTTAGATGAATGCAAATGCTATTGGCAGTACACAGCAGATCTGTTTACCAATGTAAAAGTAGTAGAAAATGTCATTTTATGGGCTACTTTTCTAAAAAGTCCCTAGATTATTTGCAATGAGTGACTGTTTATTTCTCTGTCAGTTCTAATAAGCTGGAGGCATTGGATTTATTTTGTGTATTGTCTACTTTCATCTTGTTTTACCTACTTTTAAGTCCTTGAATCATATTATTCCAATGTAATAAAAATGAACAGTTTCCAAGTTTCATTAGTATTTGCAGAAAAAAAATAGTGATGATGATCTTCTTTGCAAAAGTCTTTGAAATCCGAGTTCTCAAAATATCAGCAGAGGTTTTGCATTAGTGATATAAATATATTTGTGTATATTGTATTTTTTATCGCAAAATAATCTGTTGGAAATGCAATTGTTTGGACAACTCATATTTTATTTCTTCAAAATTAGCAAAACCCTGGCTTTGCAGATGATCAAAAACGATCATAATTTGAATTTCCTCATGTGATATGGTAACACTATTTTCATTGCAAGCGTAACAGTGAAGGGTATTAAAGGGGAAAGCCCTGCATCTTCTGTTTATTTTGGGGTTTTTCATCAAATAGCATAAAAATATGCATAATGTAGAATATTTTATTCAAGCACTGCCTTGTACAGTGATGCTATTTCTAATTTTATTTTTTTTTTATACAGACATACTTCAGAACCAGCTCTTATCTTATGGTCTTACTACACATGTCAGATTAAATAGTCATATGTATAATGCAAACAACCTCATTTGACAGCTGTGAGTTTAATATTCTACAAACAAACGGCTCTTCAGTACTATCAATATGCTATTAATTAGCAAAACATGCCTATGCTTCTACTCTTCAGTGAATTTAAACTTAGGAAGATGAGAGATTACTGAATATTCTAACAGATGATTTTCAAAGAAAGTGATTAAATCTTTTTTGAAACAATTATCTTTTACAATGAAATCACCTACTTGTGCATGTAACATCAGAGTTATTCTTACCTGCTAAGAAGCTAGATCTTTGTGAAAATGAAAGTCACTATAGTAAAAAAACTTACCAATCATTCTCTATATAAATCAAAATCTGTGAAAAAAATTAATAAAGGAAAATTTGTCATCAGTTTTCTTCTGTACTGTGCTAATTAGCAATTAAACAAGATGTCTGAAAGTTTAAGTATTTGTGTAATTAATATAATATCAATTTTATATTAAGAATCTAGGAGTCTGCAAAAATTGAAAAAAAAAATTAGGCAGATGACTACAGACAATGGTACTCCAATATGCAAGAGAAAAAGAAAAAACATTGTACAAAGCTATATTTTACTCTAAATGAGAAGTCATTAAGCTTCTTTTCCATTTCTATTTTTATGTGTATGGAATGCTTTTTAATTAACAGACATTACGAATACAATATATTTAACAGATGTAGTTTCTAGGGAATCAATTTGTCTCATATTAAAAGTAAATTCTACCATCCAAGATAGAAATAGGATCATTCTGTTCCATACAGCAATTTGTCTTGAGAGCAGCTGCACCTCTATAGTCCTTGAGAGAAGAACATCCTCAATGTCATAGAAGCAACCACTGAAGTTTCTTTTCAAATCAACCTGACCCTAGACAAGTTAAAACAGAATGAGGCAGCCACTCCTTGCATAAGTGAGCAAGAAATGCCTCTGTTCTTCCAGTTTGGATGTGGCACCAGCTATAATTGTCTTCCATGGTAATACTTCAATTCGTAAGCATCAGTCACACAGTCAACATTTTGTCTTCTTATATTGTCTGAGATCTTACAGTCATCCAGTCTGATGGAACAAGATCACAATTCCTAGGAAAATTTTTTCTTGGTATTTGTATCATGATACTGTCTTGAAGCTTCCAGCCATTAACCAGAGTCCCATCAAACCAGCCAAAATGAAAAAAAGCAAACAGACAGGTAGGCCTTTCAACAAAGAGCTTGTGACTGAGGGATCATTTGAACAAATCACAAAGGTTAACAAAGGCCTAACTTGAACAAAACTCTTTTCACCTACAATGTCTACTCACTTAAAAGGAAGACAAAAAAAAATTTGAAGATGCCTTTCAAGATGACACAGAAATGTTTTCTCAGTTCTTTTCATCACCTGACATAGACTATTTCCTTTGAGTCAGATTACACAGCAAAGAGGAAATCTGAACAGGCTTTAGGAGAGGATTTTTTTACAGTGGGCTTTGAGGTTAGATCCCTTTTGCTGAACGTGCTTCACAAATTCCAGAAAAGAAGATATTTCTCTCACTTTTACAAATGTGATTTGTGTTGGTCCTTAGTACTTTGGGATATGAAGTCAAGGTGGAAGAGCTAGGCAAGAAGGTAAGAACATCAAGAAGGTTGCAAATACTTCAATAAAGCAAAAGTTGAAAGATGAATAACATCTACAGACACTGAGTGCTAAAATCTATGGTAGACATTCTGATTCTGTTTAATCAATCCAGCTTTAACAAGTGGGTTATGTAATTAATTGGCATCTATCTGAGATACTGATTGTTTCAATTTTATGTGTTTTCTTTTTTTAATATGATGTATTAACATAAAATATATAATGCCTTATGTATAAGAACAAATGTGTTCACCCTTAAAGAAATCTAAAACAATAAACTGTTGATAGGTCTAATGTTAGCATCTCCATCTGCTTTGCAAATATTAGCTAATTAAAACCCATTTACACCCAGGTGAAATCTTTCTACTTGGTAATTTATTTAATATGCAAATATGTATTCTGTACATAAAACCCCTTCACATATAACTTTGGTAAATTAAGATTTTACATTGCATTTTCTATATATTATTTTATGCAAGAAAGCCACAAAACTAACTGGAAGAAATAGATAATATTATGTCAATGAAAACATTGAGATCACTCTCAAATATACAGCAAATAAAATAGTTGTAGCTTATTTGCCTATGTGAAAACATCTTCTCTCCTCAGGGGCTTTGGAAGATTTTCAGCTCTTTCATAGAATTTTTAGGTGACATATCAAATGTCTTAACATTACTGGGTTTTTGACTTAAGTAATAATTCAATTCTAATAAAAAGTCATAAGTAGACCTGTAATGTGATACTCTATTAAATATATGAAATATTATGTAAAATATATCTAATGGCATCTAAAATACTTATTAAAGTACAAACAGATATTTGTTTCTATTTTTAAAAGAAAACTTTTTTCTTTCCAAAAGAAAAGCCCTATACAATGCTTTACCAGATTTATCTCTGTCTGAAATATACTACTTTAAATTAAAAGTGTGTTTCATGCATTTCAGAAGAGAAGTTACCTCTTGACCTTATGGACAATGATAATCCTGCATGGATTTAGTACTGCATTTTACTGGGGAAAGAATATGAACTAGTCATATTTGTAATGTTGCTCTGTTAATGGCTTGTGGTTAGTCAGTGTTGTGACTTCAGCTGATTTTTATTATTTAGTTTGCAAAATTAAAGACCCAACAAGACTTTTACATAATTTTTCTATCTATTCAGTAAAATAATCTAATATCAAAATGTCTAATACCTACAATTCAAGGAGAATTAAGAAGATGGAAAAGTGATTAAGTATTTATAACTTAGTATTTGGGAGAATAGATTCCTTGTTTAAATACCATTTTAAAATAGTTTCATGAAAAAGACTACAAAAAGGTCAAGAACAGTTACTACTAGCCAAGCAAACCCACTCTGAGCCTTTTGTGTTTGAGTTTGCCCAGGAGTTCCTTGATCATCCACACAAGATTCCTGCTGTTTTTTCTCTTTGTTGAGATGCATTGCTTCTGAGCTCCGAGAAGGTTAACCTTGAATATTAACCATCTTTCTTGAATCCACCTTTTCTCTGGGGCTTTATGCCACGGTACTCTACCAAGCAGATCCCTTAAGCGGCCCAAGCTGCTCTCCTCAAGTCCAGGGCAGACCTTGCTGTGCACTCTCCTCCCTGCCCGAAGGATCCTGGACTCCCCCATTTCTTGATCACTGCAGCTCAGGCTACCCTTGACCTCCATCTTCCCCACCAGCCCCTCCCTGTTGGTGAGAACAAGGTCCAGCATAGTGCCTTTATGTCAAAAAAGTAGCTCCAGATTCTGGTTCTTACTCCCAAATGCAAGTTTTATATCTGATACCTAATTAATCAACAGTCCCTTGAGCAAGGACTCCTCTTTCTTTTGAAACTCTGGCTTATTTCCAGGTAAGTAATTAAAAACAATGAAAGCAGAGAGCACAAGTGGACAATGAGTTTCCAATATTGTAATTTAAATAATGTGCTTGTTCCTCTTCTTTTAAAAAGTTCTTCTTATGAAAATTAAACAGATGACATCTGTATCATATAATAAAGGAAAACCCATACTGTAATACGAACTAGAATCACAGTAATATTTAACTGAAAGCTATCTAGCTTCTTGGGAAATGCATAATATAATGGTCAGGAAGTAAAATACCAAGAGAAAAATAACATGTAGCAACAAAATTATCTTCCTCTACCTATTTTATTTAAAAGACCAATGCAAAAAATGAAGCAGAAAGAAATAATAAAGTAGAAGAGGCTCAAAGTTGGTTTACAAGCTGATTATCATAAATAAATGACATCACTAGTGTTTCAGGTTTTGTTCACAATATTCTATTGAATGTTATTAAATATGGCTTAATTATACTCTGCCTTATACTGATTAGAACTTCTCTAGTTCATCAGCTGATCAGACATGACTTGAAAAATTACTCATAAAGGGAAAATTCCCTTTTCTGATTACTGTTTGTGCTACCATTTAACTTTTTAAACTTTTTAAATTTATTTACCTTTTAAACTAATTTAACTTTTAATTGCAGCCAAACCAAAAGCCACCGAAGTAGGGATAAAGCTACAGGAAAAGGTAAAGCATTCAGATTACTTTTAAGGGTATTTTTGTTTCTAAAAAAAATAGCTACTATGTCTCTCAAAATAATTTGGCTATTAAACATCTATAGAATTCAACAGATTTTTTCCATATTCAAGTTATGGTATAAGCATTTCACCTGTGTTAGTTTCACCAACTTTCTATGGATACCCAGTACATCATCCTATTTAGTGGTCATGTTCAGTCTTTCTCAATAAAAGAATAAGGACATTCCTTAGCGTGGACAAAGACAGTTTCATACATTTCCACCACTCTAGTTAAATTACCATGTTATTTTCCTTCTCCCTTCAGGACATAATTTTCAAAGCAAAAATACATTCATGTTGTAAGACATGTAATTTCAATACAGTTATTTTATACCAAAATCATTACTAAATATGTCATCTATATATCTAATATGGAATATAACTACATTATAAAGAGAAAAATAAAAACAAAAATAATGTGCTAATTCAGAATTATAGTTGAATAGTGTAATGATTTATCACATGAACACATAAATTTATATACGTAAAATAATGGTTATATTTTTCTTGAAGTACTGTCTTTGCCAGTTTTTTAAAGTTGCACCCTATATTTCACTAAAATGAAAACCTACTGGATTTTAGTTTTGGTTGTAATCAATACATTATTAATTATTTCCATAATTTCAGTGTTTAACACACTTATCTATGCTATGGATGTGGGGGTTTTACTATATATCCCTACATTTGCATGCATAGGTAAAACTAGATATTAACCTATGTCCTAAACTATTCACTAATGTCCATTGGTATTACAGTTCCGTACTTTCTACTGTTCCTGCTACATATGACAGCAAGAACAAGAAATCTTCATATTTTCTCATGTTTCTTGTGTTTCTGCGCTTTACTGTTATTGCATTAATAAGCATTACCTAGGATCAAACCATCCAAACGACCAAAAACAGTTTGAAGTCTGCAGGGCTGAAAAAGTTTTATATACTTCTGTGAACTCAATAGGACATGAAAAATTTGGTGCCCTGCCTTTTTGACAAAGATTAACAGGAACAGAAGATGGCTTGGCATGAATCCATTTTGTGACAAAAATTGCCATGAGAATACAAAATAGCACAATATTAATTCATTTTCATGAAAATGATGGTAATGAAAATGAGAAATGGCATCAGCTAAATCCATTTTCATTACTCTGTTATGATTGCAATCTTGTAGCTCTCAGCTAGTGGGCTGAGTGAAGAGATCTATATTTCAACCATATTTTTAATGTCTTTGATGAGAATCTCCTTGCCACTATACACCATTTCACCCTGTAGTTTGAATTCATGCTTTAAAAAAGATTTTAGATCAGTTTTAGGTATCTAAACTTGACAGAATATTTATTAATGATCCTTAGGCACAATTCATAGGAAGCAGTCATGGAGCTCTGAAGAAACTGGCATTTCGTGACCCAATTTGTGAAAATGCAGAAACGCCCATATTGCAATAAATTTATGCAAATAAAATCTTGTTTGTGATTATGGCTAACAAATGCCTTCCAAATACAGGGTAGAGACCTATGATACTCTCTTTTCACAGTTCTCCCCATAATATCAAGAAATTTTTTATTTACTGCAGTTGCAGTCCAGATGCATATGCTCTTCTAACCTCTGCTTCCCTTTTCATAAAAATAATTTATGAAAGTTATGTTCTTAAAAGATAACAACAGTATAAATCATTGCACTATATATCCATGTCTTTTTATGTGCCTGAATTTAACATTTTTTTCTTTATGATAGTTTCTGTGAGCTGTGGATCATTGTATCAGTTAGATTTTTTCATTAGTCTGAGTACTGTTTGCCTTCTCTGCAGTTGAAAGCAGTGGTACATTTGCATTAAAACTATATATGGAAAAACAGGAAAAACATACAGTTTTTACAGTGATTCACATCATTTATTGACTATGCAGTTCTTCATAGTTCTCATGAGAAAGCACCTAATGAAGATAAAACCTAGCTTATTAATCTACTCATTTCTCAAATACATAAGAGTAAAAGCAATCTAAGAATGATTAACATAGTGTAATTTTGAATTAATCTTATAGTCTTGCCTTGTCCCACACAACTTATCCTACAACATTAAGTCTGACTTTTCATCCTGAAATCCTAATAACATTCAGAACTGACCCATTATCTTCAAAGTGTAATCACCGTTACTCTTCTTTTTCCCTCATTGCAGTTTCTAAATTTTAAAGTAAAAGAAAGCAGATAAAGTATATTGATTCAGAATGGTATTAAGCAATAGCTCTGCTTAGTACTTTATATCATCTGAGGAATTACCTATTTTTCAAAAGAAAGTTGTTCCATCTTCACTTGAAAAGTAGTTTACATATTCAGTTGCAGTGACTTATCAAGCAAGACTAAAATTCTAATACATTAGATAATGCCCATTTCAAACTTTTATTCAAAAGGACCCTTGAAATATTAGCTATGTTGGCCTTTGTCTCTTTTCTTACCCATGGGGTCTTTGTGCCATGTCTAGCTATTTATCTGCTTAAAGATGTCAGGGTGCTGCCTCATAGGAGCTAGCTGATACAGTTCCCCTAATGAACAAAATGATCTCTCCAGGCAGTGACATCAGACATTGTCTTCAAGGTGAGTCAGGCTCTTATGAAGAGTTAGTGCTATAAAATTGCATATATCGTTTCTTAAAAGTTATATCTAGGGCAGTTTTTGAAGAGACCTGAGCCAGTGTAGACAGCAGGGAATAACAGCACTCAAATCTCAATGTAGTTAAAATAGAACTACTTGAACCAAGCAAAGGCGGAGCGGTCTGGACCATCTGAAAATTGGTCCTGAATACCCAGTATCTCTAACTGAACTTCTTTGTGAAGGTTCAGTGATGATTCCGAGGACAGATGTTATATTAAGTTGTAGTGCCCTTCACAAGGTGGCTGTGAATAATACTTGACAAAGTACCATTCTTCTATGTCCACTGTGCACTTTAACACTCAGCTGGTAGCCAGGAGACACGATGGCTCCTGGCTAAAGAATTCACAGGAAACATACAATCTTACAAGTGTTGTGATGATATGATTGAAAGAGAAACTTAGAAATGGTTCAGTTACTAAATCTAAAGCATTTAGCAATAGATGGACTTGGGTCTGATACTAAATAAAAACCTAATACCAAAACAAGAACCAAATGAACAAAATAAAAGAGCAAATTATGTATATATAAAAGATTCCAATCAAACTAGACATGAGATGAACTTTAATTTTGCAACACATACTCAATCCTCATTAGGGAAATAGTATTCTGTCTAGAATAGAAAAGGCATTTCACTGTAAAGGAACTACAGGGTATACTAATAACCTCTTACTGCAATGTTTCTTCTTTAGCAGATATTAAAAACTAATTTTCGTATCAAACTTTTTTTCACAATTTGAGGAATTAACGTGCATATGTGCATGCGATTAATGATTTCTGATGTAATGAGTTCTTTTTGTTGTTTTCCTGTTCTCTGATCACCCATATTTTCTTGGATCACCTGTTTCTCCATTAGAAAGACAGAAACTGCTAATTGTATGACTGAACCAGGCTGAATTGGCTTTGCCTCAGTGGAACAGTGAAATGGGTACGACACAGGCAAAGCCACTAGTCTGTAGGAAAGAGAAATGAGTAGCTGTGTGTTTACATTAAACACATGTAAGTATGTCAGAAATACAAGAACTGAAGAAAAAGGACTTGCTGCTTTTAAGCAAAAGCAACTTTCCATTGTTACTCTTGTTGAAAGTGATGGGAATTGGTCAAAGGTTTAAAAAAAGACATCACTCAAAGAGAATCCAAAGAGCCAGATTTCTGTTCACCTTGAATTCTGTAGCAGTGCAAATACTTCCGGATGCAAACGAAAAGGAGGTGATAGTCATATACATATATACTTGATGATTTTGGTAGATCTGTAAGTTTCCTGAATTGGCTATGAGTGTGCATATATATATCTATAAAGAGAGAGAGAGAGATAAATATAGATATATAGATATATCAGAAAAATCTACTGCAAAACTGTCTACATAATACTGTTATACTATATCTTTCCCAAAAGCTTAAAGCAAGATTCTACAAGAAAAATGGCAATGCATGTGTTTCGCTACAGCACAATTTCTGAAATTGTTTTAACTTGGGAATATTGTAGGTTACTTTTTCAGAGTCTGTCTGACACATGTAAAAACTATGCTTTCTGTCTGTTTAACAGCAACTGAAAGGACTGTTCTTAAAAGTGGCAGACAAATGATGTCCTGGTACACTGGTGACAAGATCTCAGAGACTTTTAGTTGCTCTCTGCCCTGGTTTTCATTACTGAATCTCACAATTGCTTTAGCCTTAGCTGCAGTAGTGCTAGAAACAAAACAGACCTTCTGATGATGAAAAGCAGCCTTGTTTTGCAGCTTCTAGTACAATACAGTGTCTAAAGTAGTCTCTATAAGAATATGATTTCCATAAGTATAAAGAGTTTACACCTTGGTCTCAAGTACTACCATTCTTAGAGGTCCAGAAGTACACACATCCTCTTTGAAAATTCTCATAAAATATGCACACAACAAAAAGCAGATTTCATAAAAGCAAGAAAATAAAAATAACAGACTATACTGAGTGGTTGCACCAACACCACTAGTTCACTGTGTTCAATTTGTACCTGATACAGAAATAGAGTAACACTGACATATTTTATCAACTTTTGTGTCAACATGAGATGCCACCAGTAACACAACATATAGACATGCCTTAAAACACAGTGTAATGGACTTCCTATATAAGAGAAAATCCAATAAAAGAAAATAATTCGGTGTCCTGCCTTATATACAGTATTTCCTTGTGTCTTTATATTTAATAAAGTACCTTGTATCACACAGTTTCTGACTTAATGTGCAAGGCACTTTAGTATGGCATGGTTGTTTTTTTACTTCAGGCAGGCCTCCAGCTGTGGGCCAGCACTTGGTCAGACTGATTTGTTCTTGGCAGGAAGCTAAGAACACATAACACTTTCAGTTGTACATTATGACTTAGGGGGTTTGTTGTGGGAAATAGCCAAAAGTGTTATCTTAATCATTTCAACAGTGTACAGTTTGATCTTGCTAATCAGTCACAACCTCTTCTTTTAGAAAGGGGCAGATTAATGACAGTTTCAGAAAATGCTGGTAAAGTTTACAATGGTTTGGTAATCTTTGATCCACTCCATACTAAATCTTATGACTAATTCTTATTCTCAACAATTATTGTAATCTAATCAATTCCGTACTCTTGTTTTTATGCAATGATTGTAATGAGAAAAGAAAATTGCACATAATGAATCTTTTCTTGTGATAAAGATTACTGTGAGGATTTGACAGGACAAAAAATTAAACCCACCCACTTAATAATCTTGAAATCATCTTCTGCTGTCTGATTCAAAAGCCATGAGGGAGGTGATTGCTTGGACATTATCAGTCACAAAAATAAAAAGCAGGCCTGTGCTTCCTTCAACATAGAGAATCATCATTCACAGATTATATTGTAAGTGATAAAGACTGCTACTATGCAAATTAACAAACAGACAAAAATTGAGTTTTTTTAGTTTAGCTAAACAAGAAGTAGAGCAGAGATGAAAAGCAGACCTTGGTCAAATTGACATGTTTGGTAAAAGTTCATCTTCTTTCATATTGAGATGAAAATTGTGTAGTAGATCAAAATGAAAAATGTTTAGTTCATCCTGCCACTCTGAGTACTACAAAATATTTGCTTTTTCCAACACGTAGCTGTTTTTCACCTGCTTCTCTCACTTGTTATTAAGGCTGCTACCTGTACTATGTTACAAAGGAAGTTGGAGAATAGCTTTTTGTTTGTTTGAATTAAATATTTTGGCAATTGGTATAAGAGACAATATTTCCTCTAGATAAAAAATACATTAAATTATTCCAGTTACTAACATTAGATGAATAATAGACCTTATTCTTTTGTCAACATGGAAAATAAAAGTTCTGCAATTAAGAGAATTTCATGGCATAGAAAGCATCCTTTATGTTGTAGTCATGGGCTGTTAGGCTGTGTAGTATTTGTCAGTGAGCATAACAACTCATTTAGTCATATTGCTGTACTGATTGATTAGGATGCATTAACACCAATGGGCTAAATTTACAAAAGTTGATAGAGGTGGTTCACAACTGAGTAGCCTGACATTAGCTTGAAATGAGGCAGCTGAAATGCAGAATTGGAGAAGACCTTGACTAAATACACCATTATTTAGATGACCATCCAAGTATTGCTTCAAAAATGGAAACTGAATATCCTTTCTTTCTTTGTTTATGACAAATGCACATCTCACAGGACTATGGAAAGCTAGACTAATTTTCCTGTACATCACAACCTTTATGCAAGCAGCACGCAGGTTCTTCATCTTTACATACAGCTAATGGTTTTTAAATGCAATTCATAATACTTAATATGAAAATCAATATGTTCAAGACTATATTGTTGTTATATTGCACTTATGGTTATAGAAGGGGAGAGGACATTAAAGAGCAAAAAAGAATATAGAGTTTTATGGCTTTTTTTATATATATATTTTAAGACTATTGTGCAAATGAGGCACAATAAGCTACTCAAGAGTTTCAGGGTCCAATTGCCGAAAAATCAGTTGTTTCTTAGGCTAAACAGCAATATTATAATCTGTTTTAAAAGCAAGAGAACTATTCAAGACTGTGACAAGGTCATAATGTCCTAATACTTTTCTCCTTTAGGTTATAAATCACTATTTAATTTTCACAACATGGAATCAGCCTGTACAGATGCAAAATCTGACAATGAATGAGAATAAATTATTTCCTGGGTGACAAGTGGGGAAAATATGGACACATTGTAACAGAAAGTGATTCATCCATGTAGTTGTACAATGATAAGGACATACACTTTTAAACGATAACTTAGCTTAAAGGTGTCTTTCTTCTATGTACATGAATATAAATAACTACTGTGCTTCCAGCAATGCATAATTTATCTGTAAATGAAAAAAAAAAATACTGTAAAGCAGCAGGGACAGAAAATAAATTCTGATCAATAACATTGCATCAGAGCTACTTTATATTTTGCAAAATGTCAGGAGTGTCCAACCAGGTTTTTACCTAAAGTGAACATTGTGTAGAGCTGGTACCACAGAGAGATGATGAGAAGAGCAGTATTTCTCATGGATATCTGTCTATACACTAAGTTTAATCCCGCTTCCATAGACAACAAATACCAAATTGAAGTTAATCTGATAAATATAGAGATCATTATAAAAGGAAAAGTTCTTATGCAATGACAAGTGTTTTGCTTTAAAAAAAAAAAAAATTCTAGGAAAATTTCTAGGAAGTTTTTTTCCCAAAATTTGAAAATATTTGCAAGCCACTCACTCCTATAGGTTTCATAACCTTTCTCAAGAATGCTGCATTGGATAAACAGAACTGAAAAGGATGAGATGACAGAAGAAGGAACTGACAAAGGTGTGGTAGTGAAATTACAGTTCTAAATTTTCATTGCTCTTTTTTTTTGTCTTTTTTTTTACAATTTCCCCAAAACTTTATCCCCATAGACAAAGCTGCAGCAAATACAAGGGGAGAGGGATGCAGTAAAACCAAGGGCAAATATGTGACTTCTGATGTCCACAGCTGTTAAGTAGCCACAAGTTCATGGCGAAGAGGGAGCATGGTAACAACTAAGAGGCTCCAGAATGTCTCTCTGCAGCTTTGCAAATGAAATTTTACAAAAAGAATATAGATCAAACAGAGGAATGCACTACTCAATAGAAAGACTGCTCAGCTCTTCATTTTGGTTTTCTGAACACCATTTCAAGCACAGTAGTGTATAAAGCAATGGGAAAGCACCGGGCTAAAGCTATAGCTGAATGAGGAGCTGTGCTACATAGTCTTTACTGTTGGATGAGGAATGTGGTTTTTAAGTGAATATCCTGATTGTCCCTCCTTACAGGGCTTCAGATCACATCACATAGCACATGAAGAGGATTCCTTTCAAATGAAATTAAACCAGAACATGCACTGCCAGTGTGTAACTAATAAATCCAAATGCTAACAGGCATTGAAGTCCCCAGGTAGAAACTAGGGCTAATCCAAAATAAAAATCCTGAACTGCATATTGTGAATACTAAGTCTTCCACATGAATTGTTTTGTTGTCAAGAGCCGCTTCAACACTTGCTATGTTGTACTGAAGCTTGCTGGCCAGTGCTACCAGAGACACAAAAAGGCAGAATGTCTGACATTTTGCACACCACTCCCAGCACGCTTCAAAATTTCCTTTGAACAAGTGTTGTGTTGCAAGCTGAAAAAAAAATTTTTCTCTCAGCCATTTGTTTCCTATTAAAAAGCTGTGAGTAGGACCAGACAGAATTTGAGCTGAGACATTCAAAATGCTATTTAATTTCTATTTTTATGCAACAAGATCTATTGGTGTCACTTATCCTATGAGTACTCCTTTTTGTGCCTGAGGAGTAATTGTAAAGTATGAAAAAGATTTTCCTATTTTAACTTTGAATTGTTTTCAGTTTACACTGAAAATTACCTTACATAATGGGCTAAAGTAACGCTTTCATATTAAAAAAGCCAAATATATAAAAATTCTGAAGATTTTAAGAAAATATCATTGATTCTTTCCTTTTCCACTCACAGAAAAAATTCTTGCTCTTTGTGTGAATTTTTTTTTTAGGAAAGCAGATAATCTTATCTGATCTCCTGTTACGTTGCTTTACCTTACATTTTGGTGTGTACTTAGAGTTGCCAAAGTCATGCTTTGTAGAAAAAAAAAAAAATCCAGTCCTGGGGTGGGCATCAGGTACTGGAAACTCCATTGCTTCCATTTATTTTTTTCCCATTTTCCAAATTCTAGCTTTAGATTAATAGAAATATATCGATTTCTATGTTATGTATTAACAATAATGTTCTGCATGATTTGAAAACTATTTCACAAATGTGAAATGTGTCTGTTAAAATATTTTAAGGCAACCTTACAGTCTTTCATTTAAAAAGTTACATTCACGAATTCTGTCTGTCACATGCAGTTATGTTCAAGATTTTTGCAATTCTCATCAACTCCCTTTCCAATGTTCAGCATAAATGAAATTATATCATTGCTCTCACCAGTGACAATACTCATCCTTCCAACCTATTTTCTTTATTTTGTTGTCAATTATGGTGTTATCTACTTCTATTTAAATTCCACATTGGAAAGATTTATTTTGAATAAGAATTTTTTTACTTTAAAGTATCCCACTTTTACTATGACACATGATTATCACATCTACTTATTTAGACATATTATAAAACAATCATAAGCACTTTCAAAGTTAATGCAGTGAAAATATAAAAATGAAATAGATAATTATTTGATAATACAAACATTGATGTCACGTTTACATTTCTGTCCAGTATTATATGCAATTGAATTTTGCAAATCGTAGACATCTAAGTATCATGACTAATTTCATTTATAGTCTTCAAAAATAAAAGTACTTAGAGATTTAAGCATTTCACAAACATTGCATTAAGGAAAATTTTAAATTTCCTGGTAAAATATGTACTTAAATAGGACTAGAGAAGCATTTTTCCAATTTGCTTAATGTAGGTCTGAAAGGAGTGGAGACATAATTTTGTATAAATTAAAAGAAAATAAATCAATGACGATTTATTTCATTTTCTTTTTTTATGTGAATAATAACAATTTTTTTTCCCCCCCAGGAGAAACCTATAATTTTGTCCACTTTAAAACTAAGTATATCATTTCTACTTCAAAATTTACAAGGTAGGTGGTATTTCATGAAGGAGGAAATATAGCCTTGTAACCTAAGTAGCTCAGGTGTATTCTAAATTTTCTGTATCCTTGTAAAGTTCTTTAAATACCAGGATTTGAGGTTTTGAGTATCTTGTAGAAACTAACACAAATTTTATAAAATATATGTGCTCCATTCAGGGAGCAAGAAGAGAAAGGCAGAACTGTATAAATTGAAGGCTTAGACCTTCCTGAAGAAAGTTCAAGAAATAGCTTAGACCTTGCAGGAACCAGAAGACTCCTGCCATGTTTATATCTTGACTATAGAAGAGGAACAGCTCCAAAATTTCAAAATTACTGCCTATCTTGGAAGAACCTATTATCATTCCTTTCATTTGTCACTTTAAAATCTTCCAGGCCCTTTAAATTCCCTCTTCTCAAGGAGGCCAGGAGTCATAGCTCTCATTTCACACTTAGTTTTTATTTCTTTTTTTTTTTTTTTTTTTTTTTTTTNGAACCTATTTGATTCCTTTGCCTAGGATGGATATGCACTGGCAGTGATCCATCTGTATGCTGTTAGGTATGCAAGCAGCATCCACTCAGTCTGTGAAGCAACTGGTGTTTAATGAATGAGAAAAGAGGCCACATATTACCTACCTTGCAGCCACTTACTTGTTTGAGCAGCTTTCCATAACCACTGCTTTCAGGCTGCATAGCATAATTACCCCATTCAAGTCCTTTCATACTGATACATAAAATAATGGCAGCTAGCATCTTCCAAAAGAAGATTTCCAAAAGAACACAGTGTCTCGGAGTCATATGAAAGTAGGAAAGCTAGTAAAAGATTGGGTCCTACGAAGACAGCAGCAGCTTGGCAACGTAAAGTATGCCAAGGTATTTTATAACCTTCATTAATGAATATTGTTCACCAAAAAAATAAAAAACCTTTGTCTCTTTTGATTTAATAAATAATTATTATGATTTAAAATTGTTGCAATGATTGGACCAATCCAGAAAGTCAATGTTCAAGATATATTTATAGCTAATAACAGCTTCTTCATCATGCACCTTGGAAATCTTTATTAACCTTAAATATCTTTCACACTTTAGTATGAAATTTAGGCTAAATTCATTTTAGGATGAAGGTGACTTTTCCTACAATTCTTGTCTGAGGCATGCTTTGCAATATACACATGGTCATCAGCACTTTGAGTGACAGATTATTATCTAATCTGGCATTCCATTTGCACAGGCAGTTTTCCAGTAGATTTGACATTGATCATCTGTCCATTTGATTTGTTAACTTCATAAAAACTGTGGATTTTTACAAAATGACTAAAAGCTTGTAACTCTGTATAGAAATGCTGTTATTTTATATTTTACTTCATCATAAATTTGTTTTCCAGAGAAGTGGCTTTGGTTTGTGAAACCAGTGACATTATTTTTCTTTCTTTATCAACTCTCTACAGCTAAATAAGCCTCAGGAATTTGGGGTTCAAATATGATTAATTTGACTGGCACAAGAAAAGGGAAGCAAGACTGACAGGATGGGGAGATAGAAACAAAATGCATCAGTATGGACATGAAATCCTCATATTACTGCATGTATCACAATCAGTTCCTGTCAGCATGTTCCCTCTGTAATAAATCCAATTTGCTTACAGATCTTCTCTTCATCTACCAAATGTTTATGAAAAAAAATCAGAAACCAAAATCAAGACAATGTATGACACTAGAAAGAAAATCAACTCTCCCAAATGATTTTGGGAACATAAAATGTCTTGGTTTATGTTTGCTGAATATCATACTATCTAATTTTTAACATTCATTTCATAGCATTTTCACGAAGAGGATGTGTTTTTAAAAAACATAAATATTACAACCTGACTATTTCTTCCCTATTCATGCAAAAACTCACTGGTACTATTTCAGAATGTGCAGAAAAGTGGATGAGTCTGTGTGCAAATAGCCACACATTTTCTGCAACGTAAGTGCATACAGGAAGTAAACTATTCCAAGTTTGGCAAATGGATTCATGATTTCTTAAAATTTGCTCATAATTCTTTTTTAGTTGGGTTCCTTGCCTATAATCTAAAAAAAAAAAAAAACAACCCACAAACCTAAATAATTAACATTAAAATAATGAGACAGGGAAAATTAAGATCCAGACCAAGCAATATACTAATGATGAAAAGAATAAGTTATTTTTCCATCTAGCCTCAAATACCCAACTGTGTTCCTATGTGCAAAATTGTTTCGCCAGAAATACTTTTTTTAACTGGATCAATTGCTTTGTATTTACAGTAAAATGATTCAAGGTCTGACTAGGCACTTAGCTCTAGCAATTATTTTATAAAAATATCTCAAAATGTTATTATCAAAACATTGATTATTTTACTGAAACATCACTGCTATAACAGAAAATTGCCAATTCCCTTTTGAAGAAAGAAAAGTTTATTAAAACAGTGAGGGTTGATTAACTGTGGCCTGAGTTCTACAACTGGTTCTGCTGAGCCTGCTGGGTTCAGAGTGCTGCTGCACGCTGTGAGGATCTTTACTGCTTTGGGTTACTCAGCACTGTGTTTCATTTTCATGTATTCCACCTGTGTGTGGTCAAGATGTGAGGATTTTTGTGATGTGGGCTTTTTGCTACTCTTCCATTACCATCTTCATATCATTGCAAAAGAGTGACCCATGCCAAAGATCTGACAAGTGTGGATTTCTTCCCGTCCCCTGTTCATCCTCAAATCTGTTCAATGCTACTGCCAACAGAACACTGTAGTCAAGGCCTGCTTATTCCCTACTCTCTTTCTTGGTGCAAAATGTACTAAGTAGATACCTCAGCTACATAAACTTCTCCTGTGGGTTTATATCTCTTCTCTTCACAGATGTGTAAAAAAGGAAGTGGTATGTTGGTTATGCACTGCTATGAACCAAGAATACCACCGTGTATAAAGAAGGAGCATGTGTCTCTTTATGTTTAAAATATTTCAAATATGTCACATTAAAATAATATTCTTTTAAACATATTTTTAGTAACTATTTATGTGCTTTTCATGTGATTATCCTCTCTCTCATATCACGCCATTCTTTAGCAAAAGCCAGCTATCAGTGATATTATTTGGAAAAGACCCTTGGAAAATTACAATGATTGTCCTGCTTTCTTCAGAAAAGAGGTTTAATCCTGAACTAGATGAATATATTCTATTTTAATGAAATTTCTCATATTCAGCAGAATTATTTAGCAAAATACTTAAAAATTAAACAAGAAATTATAATTTAAATGAATTTCACAGTTATATAAAGATTAGTCTAACACCTAATAGTATTATTTTAGTACAAAACAAATATATAAAGCAGTCATCTCTGGAGATGCCTCAAAGAAAAAGCAAAAAATATTGATTCTGTGAGTGCTTGATAGTTGCTACAGTATCCCTTTGTCTCAGAGATGTCCCATCTCAATAAAATATAACCAAACATATTCTCATGTGTGTATGAACAAAAAATGCTTTCTATACCTGTGCTGCCTTTTTACTTCAAATCTTCAGAAGTGTAAAGGCGCAATGTCTTGGTTTAATTTAAGCAATAAAGGCACAGTAGCAGCTGTTTGATTCCACCTATGTCATAGCTTTCATACTTACCATGATCAAATTTTATACACCAAGAAATTACAGTAGTCCATGCTTATTTATGACGATGTTTTTAAAAATGTATCAACTACATTTTGAATAGATATTGCTACCATAAAATGAATACCGTATCCAAGTAAAATTCCTTAAAACAATCATGCATATTTTGCAATTATGCATTGCAACAACACGTTTATAAAAATATAATGAGAAAGAATAGATAATTAGTAAAATGAAACTCAAAACATCTCTGATCTGGGAACTCTCCATGCTGGTTGGTTGGGCTTTCTAATGGCTTTTGGAAAATTTGTCTGCCTTAGAAAAGAAAAAAAAAATATTTTTTTGAAAGACACTTTCTTTCGTTTTAGCGAACAGAGAAAAGCTTTTATTTAGAATATGCTAATAAGTACAAACATTCAGTTTCTAAATTTCCTTCAGAAACCTTTTGCATTTTTTTCTGTAAGAAAGTCATACGTTGTTTCTGGTTACAGTTTTTAATTACCGTTGTATAATTCGAGTCAAAGACAGTTGTCTGTTCTGTGAACACTAACTCCTAAACCAAGTAAACTCGACATAACCTGTATATGGTTTGCTGTCGTCAGCCTGGAGAGGGATAACACTGTGCAAACAGTAACATCAAAACTAACTTTAAACACCTTGGGAATATGTTCATCCTGTCACATCTATAATCAAATCAAAGTAAAGCTTTTCAAGATTTGCTATTTTAAATAAGTACTAAAAGCTATTATGCATTACAAAGTAAATTCTTAAGCTGGTGTGTGGGCCTACATATAGCCCAGACTTTATCTTTCTAATCTGGTGATGAATACAGCAGGCCACCATCTGGTGTGCGTGTACATCAACAACTACAATACAGCCCTACAGTTTAATAATCACAAACTTTAACTGCTACTTACCACTTATTTCCAGCTACAGAAGGTCTCTGATTAAATCTGTCAAATAAACGTAGAAAAACAGCATAAGATTAACTGGTTTTGTTCCAGATTGGGCTTCAGATGTAGACAGTGAAGCAGGGAGAGCTCTGCTGTTGCTACGGAAACCTGACGCTGAGGATTTAGTGACAGCATCAGATGGTATTGTACTAGAGATTGTCTGCTTGAGGGACTAGACAGCATGCTGCTGATAAGAAATAAGAATGTATTCCAAATGTTTTCAATTTGCTTTATCAGAAGAATCCTTTCATTGCCTCAAATATATTAATTTTATAGCAGATACAAAGAATTTATATTAATGTTAGAAAAAATGTGAAACCTAATCTGCCTGGAAGCTCTCGATGCAGGTAACTAATCTTCCTAAACCGTTATTCAATATGTAAAGTTTATAAAATTAATACTGTATTTTAGTCTGATAAATATTTAATTTATATATATGTATGATTCCTCAAATACTTTGTCTTTGAACTGACAACTTATAAAAATGAAGACTTTTTACGTTCATGTGTTTTAAGTTCATTAATTACTCTTAAAAAGGGATCCAAAGAGGAAAGATTTCCAACAAATTCCAGATTCAGAGAGGCCTGGAACTATTTAATTTCAGGGATTTATTTCATATCCAGTCATTTAGCTTTGTAAATATTTTTATTTTGTGATAAAAAATTATAAAATACTATTACAATTCAGAAACAGTGTTTCTGAACACAGGCAGCATGAACTACAAAGTATCACCTGTCAAAATGTAGACTGATGCATGTATTTGGTAAAAATTTTCTTCTATAAAGTCTCTTTCTACTTAACAAATCTTTCTGAATTTCATTTACCTCTGGTGGTTAGCTGATTGTTATCAGATTAACAAATATAATAAAAATATTCTCTGAAAAAAAACCCAGTGATTCTTCTATCAAATATGTCTCTTTTTTTGTTGGTTCATCTGAGCACCAGGATATTAGTCCATTGGGAAGCTTACATAAATACACAGAAATAATATTTTATATTAAATTGAGGGTCTTCTGTTCCAAGGAATTTTACATATTTCCCACTACAAAATATTGGAAAGCCTGTTGATAATACTCACGAAAGCAACTCCTTTCCTTCAAAAATAAGGCCACTGCAACTTTACTTTCCAAATAGAGCAGAAAGGACTGCCATTTCAAAGGTCTAAACCAAACATCACTCAGAACCATTTGATCAATATGGCTTTGAAGGTTAAAGATTGATTCAGTCCTACTGGGATTTAAGACTGTATCTCCTGGAATCTTAGGTATTTTAAACATGACGATAACCCCATCAACAGACTTCACCATTAGCATCAAAGGGAATTTCTGATTATGTCAATAGTAGAGCCAAGCAATCCCTCTACATACTATCCCTAAAAAAACCCCAACAAAATAACATAAACCAAAAAAAAAAACAAACAAACAAACTGGCCAGAGCAAGGAGAAGCCTATGAATTTCCTTATTATGAATTTCCCCACAATATTTTCTCTTTGGATCCTAAATAATACTGGGAAAAAATATTAATTGTTGATCTATGGGCAAATTAAAACTTCATGGCTGATATTTTCTCTCTATTGGTTTTTGAGTAAGACTTAGGAAGCTCAAGATAAAGAGTAGAGTTGTCTTCAAAGACAAAAGCAAAACCACAAAATAATATTAATTTGGAGTCAATATAGGTAATCTTGGGTTAAATGCACTAATGCCTTTTGAATTACATATTCTGAAACAATCAATATAAAAATTTGGGGTTATTTTAAAATACATAATGTTTTGAATGAAGAGGAATTTCTTTTTGAATTGTAAAAAAAGAATATATTAACATTTCACCACTTAACTATTTTCTAACTTTTTAGAAAATTCCCCTATATTCTAGTCCAAGCTGCTTACCAATTTCTATCTGAGTTTTTTGGTTTAGACAACTTTTCCCCAATTTCTTTTTTGGGCATATGTAATACTTGTCAAAACCAACAAAATACCCCACACAGTGTATGTTGTGCAATACCTTTGAAGACCTCCTAGCAAAAGCATTCTCAAAATATGCCGCTACAGGATATAATATTTAAAGGAAAATACGGTATTTTTACACAAAGTACTGCATGTACATTCACCTTTTTTATCTTAAAGTTTGAAAGAAGATCTTTGAAGAGGCTTCAAGAGAAGTGTTTATGAAAACATAAAAGAAAATTATTCTAAATATTTTTGAACTAGGGGAAATTATTAATGGAAGTTACCAAGCAAAACAAATTTAAAAAATGGACATGACAACATTCAAGACTATGTTAAAATATAAAGGAAATAATTTTAGAGTAATTTAATCAAAAAATATACAACTGTTTTTTGAAATCTCTTTTAGCCCATCGTGTGCAAAACAAAAATCACAGAGAGGCTGAAATTATTTTATATTAATTTTCTCTTTTAATCTTTGTGTCTTGGTATCTTTTCTTTTTCCCTCTCATTTTCAGAGTGCATGTGTCATAAAAAGTGTTAGAATGGCTTTATCATCTCTGTAAAGACCAAGAGAACACATTTCTTTAAAGCAACCAGGTAAACTTAGACGATGTCCCAGAGACTACAGGATTTTGCAAAAAAAGAACATGAAAGAGTTACAGTGAGAGAATGGAGGTCTGAATTTTAAGTGGAGGCTGAAAAACTGGTGAGAAGACTGAGGAGCACTAAGGCCTCATAGGCCACAAATGGACCAAGGGAAAATCATGCAGATGTCACTAGAACTCAAAAAGTCACCGAGCAGCTGAAACTAAGCTTAGAGAAGAGGAACTCTTAATGGTGATATGCACAAGAAGGGACAGAGCTGCTTACAAATACTTCCCATTTCTATTGTCTTTGTCTCTCTGAGTTTGTTTCTTATTCAAAGTATTCACTATATCAGAGACTTTTGAATAATGCCTTGCTCTTTTTAGCTGATAGACTTTTTTTGTTTTTTTGTTGTTGTTGTTTTTATGTTGTTTTTGTTATTTTTTACTGAACCTCTAAAGGAAATATAAAAACATTAATGTTTTCAGTCTTGAACATCAAAGTCTGAAGGATCCTGAAGTAACTATTAGGTGAAATTCAGATCCTTGTCTTTAGAATTTTACCAGCAATGGATGCCATAATGCTTTTCTGAATCTAAGTTAATCATTGCATTCTTGCTTCCACTCTAAAGATGCCATACATAACTGTAGTGGAACAGTGAGAAATATGACATTAAAAAATATGTTGGAAAGGGTATGATAATAAGGCCCGCTAAAACATTTTAGTTTTATTGTGAATGGCTGGATATCATGGCTGGAATGTAAATTGCCTTGCTTTGAAGAAACTACTGTTGTTTTTTTTAGATGAAAGACCATCGTGAGGCATAGTAAAAATCTCAGAGTATCACTGAATTCATATTGAAAAGGATGAAATGGACTTTGTTAAAATAGGCGATCACCTATACTGTATGACAGAATTGTTTGGTTTTTTTAAAGTATTATACTTTGTAAAAATATGTAAAAGAAAAACTAAAAAGTTATGTTAAATATCTTTACATATGATTTAATCATATATTGGAAAACTAGAATTTTATCAAATTCTCTGAAGCAAGCCCAGAGGAGGACTACCAACTTTATTAAAGGGATGGAGCACTTCTCCAACAAGGAAAGGCTGAGACAGTTGGGACTGTTCAGCCTGGAAAAGAGAAGGATTTGGAGTGACCTAATTGCAGCCTTCCAGTACCTTAAAAAAGCCTGTAAGATGGAGAGAGATTGTCTACTAAAGTACGTAGTGAAAGGACAAGGGGGGATGCCTTAAAAGTGAGAGTAGAATTAGATTACATATTGGGAAGAAATTCTTTCCTGTGAGGGTGGTGAGACACTGGAACAGGTTGCCCATAAAAGTTGTGGATGCCCCATCCCTGGAAGTGTTCAAGGCCGGGTTGGCCGGGTCTCTGAGCAACCTGCTCTAGTGGAAGGCATCCTTGCCCATCGCAGAAGGGCTGGAACTAGAGGTTCTCTAAGGTCCCTTCCAACCCAAACCATATGGTTCTATGATCCTTATATTTGGCTCAATTTACCAAGATGGTTAGCATTCCAAGCTGTATGAGTATCCTAAATTTGTCCTCTTAGGAAATTACTTTACTATTAATTCTTATATGTATCATGTTATGAATTACTGTTATTCAAAAACTTCTGATTAACAAAATCATTTTCTCATTTAGAAACTTTAGGGAATTCAGAACTACTACAGCACAGTTATGCCAGCTATAGATTATTGTAAAAAAATGAAAGTAATATAGTCCTATTCCCAGGATAAGCAAGATAATTCAGATACTTCAAGTTCTGAATATGTAGCAGCAGATAATCAATAGTTTGTGAATAAGACAAATATTCTGATCTAGAAATTTAACTTGATTTTGGTTTATGTGTTGCAGCTCCATGAGCACAGTCAAATATCTCAAATGCAGTATAGTAGACTATAGTTTTCTAGTACTGAAACTCACAGCCAATGCCATATCTATTATTCATGTAATTTCTACTGTTGTAGACACTATAGACACTAAAATAGATACTAAATTACACGTGTGCCTGTGTATACATACTACTTACATTTGGTCAGAAAACTGGTAAATATAGTCCTATTTATACACAGAATTACAAATTATCAATCTACAGGCATCGTACCTTTGTCAAATGAATGGCTATATGAAGGGAACATTACATTCTTTTGGTTGAGTACCGTACCTTGTGGGTAAAGTGGGGAGATATGTAACATCTAAATATTCTCACACACATAACCATTTTTCTGAAGTCTTCCTCCTTATTGTTACAAAAGTGATACATTTGGTGTTTCCCAGCTTTCAGCCCTATATAGTCCTACCCTTGGATATCTCCTGTACTGGGTCCTAATTAAGTATGATATGCAAATTGTGCCTTTTTTTTCCCATACATATTTGCAGCTTGTTTGGGGTTTGAGTCACTCTAGTGCCAATGAGACCCACAGGTTGTTTATACATCAAAGGAAACCGTGGGCCTCATAAGGATCGTTGAATGACTCATGTGTTTCAGGTCTACCGTTGATGACCACACAGAGCTCTAAGCAATGGCTATCATTCCAGCCTCCCACTGAAATGCCACATGTTTCAACAAGACAAAAACATCCAGTCCAACATAGTTTACAAACCGTTGGCTAATATACTACAATGATCTTCCATCCTAGTTAATTCACACTTCTGAAAAAATTATCTGGGAGTGGCTACTCTGTTAACTCAAAAGAGAAAAAAAAAAAAAAAAAAAGCATTCATTTTTTTGGGGCTCAGCTTTAACAGCAGATCAATAAGAACAGGTATATCAATATAGATATCATATGAAGAAAAATTCTCCTAGCCCATCCATATCATAGTCCATATAATTTGCAACAAACATTACTTCTTCCATAAGCTCCTCTCTCTTTAACCTCCCCTACTTCTCAAAAAACCCCACACCTGGACTAGCTATAAGTAATTCTATTCTCACTTTATTATGCACCATTTCTTTCTGGTTTTTTGTAAGAGCTGGTCTCTTTTGGGCAAGGACCATATATTATCTCACTCCACTGTTACATGCATATATTTGAAGCTACATAAAAATGTTAAATAATGAACAATAGAAAGCAATTCAGAACACTCTCTCACTGAAACTTAAATCTGGCAAGATTTCAAGGAAACATTATTGGAAGTGAAGTGGGAACAGACATCAGTGAACTATCTATAGATTTATCGTTGGTAGTAACTTAGAGCAGACAGCTCTTTATCTATACAGATATTACTTCACCTCATCTCATCTCATCTCATCCCTGTCCTTCAGTACATATACATATATGTGAAGTATAATAAATAAAATAAGCACTTCAAGGAACCTTGGTTCGTGTTGTCACATTCCATATTGTCATACCTATAACTCAGACATTGTGTAATATATATACATAATAGTGATATAGTATTCTATGTATGTGGCACAGTGATTAGCATTTTTGTACTCTATTTAGTAAGAAGTTGAAGATATGATAACTAGTTATCAGTTTAGGTATATTACAGTAAATAGAGTTGTACCTTTTTATGTAAAGCCTGTAAGAAAGTATTGAATATTTTGCTGCTGGAGAGGATTTTTCATCGCTGGATTGCAGTTTAGTTTGAGTTGGGATTTTTTTACAAAAAAACCCTATTTCTATAATTTAAATTTTACTTTCATTTCCATTTCCTGCAGAGAGTCTTTATCAAAATAGAGAGATGGGCAATCACCAATCATATAAAATTTAACAAGGGAAAGTGCTGAATTCTACACCTGGGACAGGGCAATCCTGGTTGTGTGCACAGACTGGGGAATGAGAGGCTGCAGAGCAGTGCTGTGGAATGGGACCTGGAGGTCTCGGTCAATGGCAAGTTCAATCTGAGTCAGCAGTGCCCTGGCAGCCAGGAGAACCAACTGTGCCCTGGAGGGCATCAGGCACAGCACCACCAGCTGGGGAAGGGAGGGGATTGTTCTGCTCTGCTCTGCACTGGGGAGGCCTCACCTTGAGTGCTGGGGGCAGTTTTGGACACCAAAATGTAAGTGTAGTAGGTTGACCCTGGCTAGGCGCCAAGTGCCCCCTCAGTCGCTCTATCACGCCCCTCTCCTCCTGGGACAGGGGAGACTAAGCTGGCGCACAGATAGTAGGGTGAGATAAGGCTGTTTTATTACAATATGAAGGAAAAAGTAAAGCAAAGGCTGCGCGCGAGAGCGAAAGAGGACAAAATAAGCAGCTATCTTTACTTCCCAGGGGCAGCGATGTCCAGACACCTCCCGGGAAGCAGGGCCTCAGCACGCGTAATGGTTGCTCCAGAGGACAGCCAGTGAAAACACACGAGTGTCCCCCCTGCCCCCTCTCGCCCTTAGCTTTTATATCTGAGCTGACGTCACATGGTATGGAATATCCCTTTGGCTAATTTGGGTCAGCTGGCCTGGCTGTATCCCCTCCCAGGATCTTGGCCACCCCCATCCTCTTCGATGGGGGAAGGAACATCAGAGGGACAGTGCTGCCCGGCAGTAGCCAAAACACTGCCCTGTTATCAGCACCCATCCAGCTACCAATGCAAAGCACAGCACTGTCAGGGCTGTGAGCTGATCAGACCCAATACAAAAAGAAAGACATTAAGCTGTTAGAGAGTGTCTAAAGGAGGGCCATGAGGATGGTGAAGGGTCTGCAGGCAAAGCCTTGTGAGGGACAGTGGAGGTCACTTGGTCTGTTCAACCTGGAGAAGACAGAGAGGAGACCTCATTGCTGTCTTCAATATCCTCATGAGGGGAAGCAGAAGGCCAGATACTGATCTCTTCACTTTACCAGTGACGGGACCTGAGGAAACAGAATGAAGCTGACGGGGGAGGTTTGGGCTGGATATTAGGAAAAAGTTCTTCACCCAAAGGTGGCTGGGGACTGGAACAAGCTCCTCAGTGAAGTGATCACAGCACCAAGCCTGACAGAGTTCAAGATGCACTTGAACAATGCTCTCAGGCACATGGTGTGATTCTTTGGGCTGTTCTGCACAGGGCCAGGATTTGAACTTGGTGATCCTCATGGGTACCTTCCAACTCAGCATATTCTATGGTTCTATGATTCTATGATCTAAGTATCTCAATTCCAATAATTATTTGAAGGAAACTACTTAAACACATCTTAACCAATATGTATCTTAACCACATCACACTATCCAAATGGTTAAAGCTGGCATGCATATCAGAAGCAAATACTGGTTTATGGAGAAACAGGTCCAAATTATCTGATCTGCAATCCCAGAATGTCCTGCAGAGACCTGATAATCTCTTTCAGTTGCACCCTGTCTGTGAATCCATGGGAAAATATCAAGGAAAGGATGAACTATAATTGAGATGTTATAAGAGCAAATTTGGATCCTGGCTAAAGTGGGGAGCAGGAGAATGGGAAAGAGAGGAGTACTCCATGACAGGGAATGTCAAATGAAAAGGGGAGTATATTACTGGGCTCTAGAAACAGAGTGGAGAAGAAATGGAACCATAGGGCTTTTTGTTGCAATCTCAGTTTGTTGGACCAGTGTAAATATGAAAGAAAAGAGAATTATTTTTATCCAGACATTCAGATTGACACAGAACTGGGTTTATTGTTGCTATTACTTACACGTCTACTTGGCTACACCATCAAGAGCTAGAGAAATTGAGTCAGAAATCTCATCTCAAAAAAGGTGGGGTTTATAGACTTTCACTAAAGCAGGTGTTTTTTCCACGTTTAACTCCTTACATAATAGTCATGTTTACATTTTCCAATATACAGTCTGGATTCTGGCTTAATAGGCCAAGATATTTTAATTTTACAGATGTGGCCATATGTGGATGTGTTACCTCAGGAAGAGAAAACAGGATCTTCTATTGCTTAGTTTGTTAATATAGAAGAAACTTTCTATGTTACCTGCTCAAAGAAAAGTAGATGATCTCTCTGAAGTCATCTTGTGGCTTTCTGAGAAGTGGGGTACTACAGCTATTAATTAATAATCTTTTTCAGATTGTTATTAGGATATATATGTAGTTTATTTTATTTTTTTTTAGCAAAATATTTGAACCATTTGTCCACAGCACGGATAGGTTTATTTGTTTTGGCTTATTTGTTCTGAATAATAAGTAGTTAAGTTTTTGATAATAAGGGATCAAGAATAATATGTCAAGGTATGAAAATACATACTACTAATGTGTCTTTCCAAAACTCCTTTCTTAATGCCGGAAAAATAAAGGAACACAGAATTCCTGTAGTAAGTTTATCCAGTTGGGGTTTTTTTTCAGTTACAGATTTTTTTTATCAAATATGTTCTTATCTAAATGGTGGCAGAGATTTATACTTTTTCTTTGGTCTGTTTCAATAAAAGAATTTAAAACTTTGTCCTAAGGAGAGGAAGTATGTTTAGTCTCTTCCCTTATTCCATCTACAAGAGCTCAGAATAGTTTGTCTTCCTCTGTGGGATGCCAGTGCACATTTTCCAAATAAAATCACAGAAAAAAAGAATATTAAAAATAAAAAGAACCTAAGCCTAGATTCCTGGGTATGTTAAGTGACAGGTTTGAACTGCACAATACTAAATCTCAGGCACTCTCATTCTCTAGAACAGGGGATTGTTTGAACTACACTATGATTTCCTCCCTTCCAAGGAAACAAGGCTGCACACAGGGATGACGCATAGCTAGCTTTTATCCTGACATAGATTCAGAATATTTTTAAAGTGCAGCACTCAGCATAAGAGGCACACCTAAAAGTGTGGATACCACCAATTTAATCCTGAAGACTTATGTTTTTGTTTTCCATGCCTCTTCTGTTTCTCCTGTTAGAAGTAAAAATTACCTATATGAGAAAAACCAGTCACCTGCCTGTACCCTTATTACACCTAAGGTCCAACATAATTTGCCAAATGAGAGTTTTCCTACTTATCCTATCATCATATCTGATGAGCCAGGAATTCAGTTCCAAAATATGAAACTACTGTCTCCAAGTTGATTTTAGCTCCCAGCATTTTTACTGAGATTTGGACTACTCTCAGACAAAAGATCTTCCTGACAACTTGTATTACTCACATTATGATAAACATTTGTCCTGTTGATTAGTGATAACTTAAGTGTTTTATATTGTGGCATGACACCAACAGAAAAAATACTGTTTCCTTTTGTACTTCTTCATCATAATAATCTAGCACTGTAGAATGTGCTGTACCTATTTAACTGTGAAGAGCAGATATTGTGTTCAAATATTTTTTTTAATAACATGTTTAAGAGACTTGAATATGATGTCTTCAAATCTCTTTTAATTTAGGAGAATGCTCTCATCATGTAGGAATTTTAGGAACAGCTCCTCTTCCTTTTTGAGAAGGAGCAAGCAGTTATATGTTCCAGGTAATTAATAAAACCAGCTTATTCTATACCTTTATTCTATACTTTTAGCACTGAGTAAAGACTGGAAGTCTTCTGGAGCTGCGAGGTGGTATCCAGATATGATATTGTACCTTATCCAATGTCATTGGGCGAGTGGTTCACAACAGAATGAATGCAGGCTGAACTTAGAATATACATTCATCACCATCTAAGCTCAGTTTCACTTGGGATGAATTCAAATGATTACTCATTCAGCCCTAGTCATTTCAAAAAGAGCAAATGTTATTTTCTAAGGGGCTTCATTATTGTTTTGCACTTCCTCTACTTCTACAGCATAAAATAGAGCTGTGTAATAAAACATCCTCCATTTAGAGTTATGTTTTGCCTGTTAGAGTCTTCATATTAAGAAAAAAACTGGTATTTAAAATTTTTTTTTGCTATTTAATTTATGACTTGGCATCTAGTTAATTTATGACTTTACAGAAAAGAAAAGAAAAAATGCAAATGCTCTGTTTACTGGATGAAATAAAGATGTAAAATAAAATAAATTGTAAAATGTGTTAATTAACATTCATCAAGTGCTATTTTAGCAATCTAATTTCAAGTAATGTATGCTTGAATAACAACTTGAAAATGTGAGGGTAAAAATGTAATAGAACTCTTTATATATATATAGCACTTAAAAGACTGACCCTGATATCTAGGAGATTATTCTCTCTTTTCAAATCAAACCTTTGGACACTGTTCCAGCTGTGAGGAGACTTGAGTGACTACCATTAATGATTCAACCTTAAAGAGTACCCCACTGTTTTGGAAGGACACATATATTTCTGCCTCATTTTGTCTTTTTCAGTTTTACCTCTTGGAACCATTATTCTGGCCAATAGGCTACCTGCAAAGAATGGTGAAATATAATAAAGTGTCAAAAAAATTCAGGCATATATAAAGTTCAGAAAAGCAAATATGCAGCTCATGCCCTGATACAAATAGTTACAGTTTTTAATTTACCTTTTAACCCAGATGACAGACTATTCGGTCTCAAGGATATTTATTTGTAAAGAAATATTATGTTGTTGTAGACAGCAACATCAGATTCTTTTTTTAACTTTTATTAAGTTAATTTCAAATTTGCTAGCAGAACACTAAAAAAACCCAAACTAATAAGAAATTTTACATGTGCTTTCTCATGCAACCAATTATACAAAATATATGATTTAAAATCTTTCTTGACATTTTATTTATATCTATACTTTAATTTTTGCTGTTAAAAAATCACTTATAAAAACCATGGTCTGTAATTTTGAAATTTCAGATTCATAAGATATTCTGTTATGTTGCTGGTTTAATTCTTCTCTGACTACTCTTAATATTTTTAAATGCAGTAGGAACTATATGAGGCTGGTATCTCTTTTAACGTGACTTCAATCCTCCTTCCAGTAGTTCATAGTTCTTCTGCTTGCATATCAGATCTTTTAAATGAAAAGTCTTTTTATACATAGACATTGATTCCATTAATATTAATAGTAAAGGCACCTATGCAACAAGCAGAAAATATAAGCTAAATCTTTTATTTCTCTCTCTAGAATATATCTCTGTAAATTCACAGCATACAAATGTCTGGTTGATAGACCTTTCATTTTAAATTTAAGTGAACTAGTATTCTATCATGGATTTTAGGCATCCATATAACTGTCAGGAGACTGAAAGTTTTTTCCACGGTATCTTCTACCTAGTGGAAGCCACTTCCTGTCTCTTCTGCCTGTATGCTCTTGGATATGTAAACATAGTTCCCAAGAAAATGAATTCAGATTTCAGTTGAATTTAGAAAGTCTAGTAGGAAAGAAACCCAAATCCTGAAGTATTATATTTGTTGTGGTTATTAATATTCAGTAGAGAACATGAATACATATCTTAACAAAACATGGAATATTGTTGTGGTTTTAGTGACAGATGAAGCAGAAATGGTTATGACAGAAAAACCTAAATAAGCAAACTTGGTCATGCCATGATTCTTGTGCACATTTTCTAGAGCCAATTCTTCATCATCTTCATGTCTGGCTTTGATCACTATGAAAGGACTGAATATAAATTTCTAGGTTGCAATGGAAGCTTTATGCCTCCATTTTTTTTTTTTTTTTTTGAATCATCAGCTGAGTATATTTGTTGACAGCAAATGTCATTTGCATTTTTCCTGTGGGTGTATGTGGAATTATAAGGAACAACTCACAGGTGTATTCCTCTATAAATTCTGTTAGACTTCAAGACCTCAAAAGTTCAAGAAGTTCTTCCATGCATTTTGCCAGAGAAACAATTTTTTCTAGGAAAAAACCTGGACATTTTGAAAATGTTTCCTCAGAACTGGGAGGGAGGAAGGGGAGGAGCCAGGGGGTATATTTATAGGAATTGGAGTTCTTGATTAAATATTTCATTAAAAAAAGAAAAAAACCCTTTCATTTCAGGAACAAGAAAAACGAAACCCAAGAAAGAAGTACTTTTGTCTGCAATCCCTAAACATTTATGTGATAGTATGCTGCCAAACCTAAGGAGAATTCTGTACTCAGTGCCTCAGATTGTCACTCTCCTCCATGGATGAGGTTCTCCAGACTAGCTGTTAGTTTATTATCAACTGGATTTAAGACAGGGAAGTTTCGTTTTTCAGTAAGAAAGTTTCTTTATTCTAGTGCCGAAATTTATTGTAACTTTCCTCCACACAGTTTGCAATGCCTTCCCACTATCAAAAACCCATTTGAACCTTATTTGTGTATGCCTTTTTTTGATGGAAGTGTTTTTAAAGCTGCTATTTTAAATGATCCAATTCACTGCCCATGTAAGTCAAAGGAAATCAACTTTCTACAGAGCTAAGAAAGGTGCAATATCTACAGCCAAATTTTTTAAAAAGAGTTTTTTGAGCAAGTTAAAAGTTCTCATGCTATTTTTTTTTTTCTCATTTCAAGAAGCATTATTATCTGTAAAAAAAGAATTTGCAAACTACTTGGATAGTTCAATAACATACCCCTTTCATATGTCCAGTAACAAACATAGATGAAAATGGAGCTAGTAAACTCCAAGGCCAGGCTGGATGGGACACTGAACAACATGGTCTAGTGTGAGGTGTCCCTGCCCATGGCAGCGGAAATCTTTAAGGCCCCTTCCAACCCAGGCCATTCTATAGTTCTATAAAGCTCTGTATTTGACTTAGAAGGATGGCTTGTCTTCTCTGTCCATCATTCCTTTTTTACCACACATGCATTTAGTTTAGTGTGACACAAAATATCTCCAGCCAATACAGAGAATAATTTAGAGGTTTTTATTCTTATGCAGCTTCTCAGAAATCAGCCCTTACTTGATCCTCTTGCACTTTTGCTGTGAGGTGAAGGGAATACATTAAAAAGACCTTTGAAAGGACCAGTCGAAGCAAAACCATCCCTAAACCAGAAGCCTTTCTGAGCTCCAAGTACATGACTGCTTTTTCCTTAAAAATAAGATGATAGTTGGCACAAGAGTTTTAGCAAATACACATAGAATTTTGTACCTATGCTCTTACCCATCATCTTAGGATCTGGCCATCTCACAGTCAACACATTCCACTTTCAGGTGGGGAAAGGAAGTTTGTAGAAAACAGTCAGCTTGCAAATGACCTGAAAAAAATTCAAAGGCAAAGAGTTATTTGTAATAATAAAAAGGCATATATACTCCATAGGAACCTCACCTGCCACAATCAAACGTTTAAATCATAGTAACCTTCATTCAGTTTACTTTTCCAAGCACATTATAAAATCATGATCCCAACACACAGAATGTATAGTAGGTGTGATTAATATCACCTTGGGTATCCTACAGGCAATTGTTCACATGCTCATAGTCTGTTGTCAGACAAAGCATTTCCACCATTGGCATGCTTTGTTGCTTGTTTATTTGACCGTTCTTCCTCCATTCCTTTCTATACACACATTTATATATATCTAACCAGAAAATGTACAATGCCACTGGCCAAATTTCCATATACATCCTCTTTTAAAAAATATTTCTTTTTCCTTATAATTACTAATTTTATTGCTGTCTCTTTTTAAACACAGAATGCTTATCCAATTAGTCTGTTTCCAGCAATATTTGCTGGTTGTTAATACTAGTTAGTCGCGACTGATCACGAGAGCAAGTCACTTACTGTAATAGTCCAAGTAAAGATGAAGAGACACAGGCTTTTTTGCTTTTTTTATGCATTCCAACATATTTAGGAAGTGGAAAAAGAGAAAGAGCTGAGATCAGAGATATCATTTACCGTTCAAAGTATAGACTTGACTGAATGTTTATTTACTGAAGACATAAATTAGATGTCTTTACATGGATAAAAGAAAAGATTATAGAAATAAAGTAGGTATGCCTCAGAAGAGGGCTCCTATAGACTTGAAAAGAGATTGTTTTAATTTTGTTGCCTAGAAACTATTACGGTTCCACATCACCTAAAAATCTCTTAATCTGACCATAATTTTACAGGGCTTTATAATTTCATTTCCCCTCTCCTTCTTTGCTTCTTTGCCATTGTCATTCTCATTTTGACTAAGGTAACTTTAGAAAGATATATTTGAGGGTGGGGTAGGGTTGGGAGGATGAGGGTTTATTATGTAATATATTGAAAACCTCAAGGAACATTGCTTTATGTTTCTGTCTGTACAAAATGCAGAGGATAAGGACACTGGATCAGTTGCTGGGTTACTTACAGCGCCATGAATTGTAAAGATGAAAACAGCCAAATGACAGCTTCTTCGGAGAGAGTGAAAACAGGTTTTGAACTGAAGCTGATCAGCCAATATAGAAATTCAGAAGTCTGGACTATTTTATAACTGCCTGTAATTCATTTTACCACATTATTTTAGATGGAGATAAATTTGTAACTTATTTTCCCAACAAGCAGCAATTGGGTACTCTGCAGTTTCTCACAGGCTGACTCTGAGTGCAATTCAGCCTGCGCAGATGGCCTGCACAGGGATGACACACCACGTAAGTCTCAATTAGCTTCTCACTGCAGAATTTAAATGGGATTACGTGATACATAAAACCTCACTGGCATTGTCTGAAAACTGGTGATCTACAGCCGTTGAAGGTAAGGGCTAAAATGTAATGAACCAGCAATTTAAGTACACTATCACCTTCCCTCCCCCATGTAATTATACTGGAATACAGTCTTTTCTTTGAAACTTTATTGAAAAATATTTTGGCAAATTCAGAGAGAGAGAATTCTGGTTCTCAAAGTCTGGCAAATGACTGGGAGTATCACATCCTTACTGATACGCTTCTAATCTGTGTTTCTTGGAGGCATTTGCTCTGCAGTTGTAGGCTGCAACATATTAACTGCCTTTCTTTTTTGTCTCTTACGGTATTTTTAACCCACAAACAGCAAAACTGAAGCCATTAGATTTTGTTCAACCCAGATTAAAGATCAATAATGCTAGCTGAAATGTTTTTTTCATGTTCTAGTAAGGACATGCATCTCCAGTCACAAGGTAGCTGATAGTCCTACGGTCTTTCTAGACTGCTGTACTCAGACACATAATAGTTGCAACAAAAGGCAAAGACTAATTAGCAGAAAGAGTTTTCTGCATGTTACATTTATAACACAGTGAGAGTTCTACAAAGGCACCAATGAAAAAAGAAAATTTCTATTCATTGGGAGCTGGATAATATATTGATTTTTAAATTACCCTCCTTTCTTACAAGATGTTTTACAGATGTATTTTATTGACTGTCTTTTTCCCCATATAAATAACTTGCCCCTCTATTGAAGTCTACTGAAACAGTGAGATTTACCCTTAGACTCAAAAAAGAAAATCTGTTAGCACGTTCTTGAGTGGTAAAAATATTTTGTGGAGGAATTAAACTACCACTAGGATATATGCACCTGTTTAACCCTAGCCAACAAAACCTCTATCCCTGCTTCCTTTGAGCCTGTGATGTTCTCTTAGTTTTCTTGTAGGTTTATTTTGGATGCAAAAATCTCTAGTGATAAACATGTTTTGAAGAAAGTTTCTAAGAGAAAGAGTTTGTCAAATGCTATGTGCTAGAGTAATGCCTTAACAAAGATTATCTCAGATGGTAAAGCTCTTGCAAGCAGAAAGTTCATTAGACTCTAAACACTACACTAGCTTTAATTCCTAGTTTATTGGAGATTCCTGATTTTGGTATTTGAGGAAGAGTGTCATGACACTTTGGAGAAAAAACATCAAGTTTACCTTCTGCAAATTCTTTTCATTTCAATATAGTCAAACGGATAGTGAAAATACATTACTCTGGAAAATTATTTAGAAGATCATCATGGAAGATTAACTACACAAGGCAGCATCAACAATAAAAGATTAAAGGGATACATAGAAGTATGAATTGTTAAGCAGGAACAAAAAGGAGATGTAACATGTGTACTCAGCATTGATAAGATCCCTGTTAGAATTTCACAGTCAAAAATTCACTTGAGGAATTGATGGACTTTGGGAAAACTTTGTAAAATTCATACAAGAACTAAGATACAGTTTCACGAAGGTTTGGATTTAGCCCTTTCAGGTTGGGTTGCATTGGAGACAAGCACGTACAATTGAGGTGTCTGTAATGTAGAGGTCTACAAGTTAACTAAGTGATTAAGCTTACTTTCTATTCCGTATGTATTTTAGGAATGACTGAATTATCTATGTGTATTGCCCTCTAAGTATCTCTTTAGGTGGTTGTGTCTCTCCTATATATCCTTTGTTAGTATCCTCCATGGGTATTTGCCATTCCTGCATGGGTATCTCAGATGCCTTAGGGTGTCTAAAATGGCATGAAATAATTGCACAACTGGTCTGGGGCTTTGATCAATATAATTGATGCATACAGAGAGACTTTCAGCTCATTCTAAAACAGACACATCTACATGAAGACTTCATAAGGAGTGCTTTTGTTGATTAGATCTCTACAGACTGTGATAAAAGCTTAGACATCTATCAAATCTACATGTAGATACCTACATTACAGATATCTGGGTACAAATGTCTCAGTCTAGAGCTGGATTTCACCCACAGTTTGCATGGGCATTTAGGAGAGAAGACAAAAGAATCATAACCTATCTAAAAACACATCGAGGAGAATGCATCTGTGACAAGGCTTCTCAATGCAGAATATATGAGCAATAGCAGGACAAGTATTGCAAAGTATGCAGAATTAATTTAGACAAAAATGAAACTTGAAATTAGACACATTTTAAGAGTTAAAACAATAATTCTTGAGCCAGATAATAGGCTCAGAGGCGAGTGATACTGGATCTAATGGTCACCAATAGAAGAGAGCTAAGAGGGAACATGGAGATTGGAGGGAGCCTGGGCTGCAGTGACATTGGTGGGGTTTGCAGTTCTGAGAAATATAGGTCAGGTAAGGAGTAAAGTTAGGCCCCTCAGCTTTAGGAAAGCAAACTTCCAGCTTGTCTAGCGTAGTCACTAGAATCCCCAGGGAGACTGCATTCAGGGACAAGGGAGTGGAAGAGAGCTGACAGATCTTTAAGGAAGTCTTTCATAGAGTGAAAGAGTTAGCAATCCCCAGGAGTAAATGCACAGGCAGTAGAGACAAGATTAAGTAACCTGGGAAGAGTATAGAGGTGAAGTTCAGTGGTGTAAGGAGGGGGTGAGAAGCTACAACTAAAACTAACAAGGGATGCAAATAAAGATCTTCTGCAGGTATGTTAACCAGAAAAGAAATGTCAAAAAAGGTGTACCCCTGCTGCAACAATGCTGGAAAATTGATAACAATGAATGAGGAGAAGGCTGAGGTACTCACAGCTTTTTGGCCTCAGTCTTCAGTGGCCAACTCTCTTACCTCACCTCTTGAGTGGATGAAGATTGAGGGAGCAAAGGGCTTCCCTGGTGAATAAAGATCAAGTTCATGACCACCTGAAGAGCCTGAATGTACATAACTCTGTGGGAACTGAGGAGACACATCCCAGAGTCCTGAGGGAACTGGCTGATGCAGTTGCCAAGCCACCCATCATGATATTTGAAAAGTTATGGCAGTCAGGTGAAGACACAGTTACTGGAAAAAGGGAAACATTGTACCCACCTTTGAAAATGGTAGAAAGGAAGACCCTTGGAACTACAGACCTGTCAGCCTCACCTCTGTGCATGGAAAGATCATGGAACAGATCCTCCTGGAATCTATGCTGAGGCACAAGGAGAACAAGGAGGGGATTCAAGACAATCATCACAACTTAACCAAGGGCAAGTCCTTGTTTGTTAATTGGAGAGACGGATTCAATGAATGGAGAGTTACATGGAAAACAAAATGATTGAATGGTCACATCCAGAGGGTAATGCTCAACAGTTCAGAATCCCCATGAAGATCAGTGACAAGTGGTTTTCCTCAGGGGTTTGTATTGGGACCAGTGTAATTTAATATCTTCATTAATGGCATGGACAAAGGGATCAAGTGCACATTCAACAAATTGGTAGATGACAACGAACTGAGTGGTGTGATCGAAGATCAGGATGTCATCCAGAGGGACCTGTAATAGCTCAAGAAGTGGCCCATGAGAATCTCATGTGGTTTAATATGACCAAGTGCAAGGTCCTGCAACTGGATCTTTAATGTTCTTTCCAACCCAAGCCTATCTATGATCCCATGATTCCATGATTCTATGATTCTATGATTCTATGATTCTATGATTCTATGATTCTATGATTCTATGATTCTATGAATAAAGAGCTCAACAGTCAAGGCTTTATGGTACTGTCCATACTGGGAAAAACCTGAATCAAGACTCACTTGATAATCTTTTGCACATCTCAATGCTTTTGTAAGAAATATATAATAGATTAGTAGTAAAAATAATAAATAAAAAATCAATTGCTTGTTGCCTAAAGGCCAGCATTAGGCAAAATGACAGAGTGAATTATCATAACAGGGTTTTTGGCCATAAAGTCTACTGCTACATCAATAAGAGTTAATAAACAGAAGCATGAGATTGAGCTCTTGGCCATGACTATCCCTTTCTTTGTTAACATAATCTCTTTCACAGCTTTGCTTCAGGCCAAATAACACTTTTCCAGACAATGTGGAGACCTAGCTGAGGAAATAACATATTTAAACCCTCTGTTTCAAAGGCACGTTTGCATGTATTAAATATAGGAAGTCTAAAAAAGTCTAATTTTTTTCCCTGTAGAAGTTAAATAACAGGGCTATTACTTAGCAGTATTTCAGTTTATATATCTTCCTTACCAATTTATATTTTTTGAATAACTATTAAACTGTTTTCCTCCAAAATGAAAACTATCTTCCAGCAGAACCTGTAGAGCATCTTGTACGTGAGATGCAGAAGTAACAGTGTGCTATTGTTAACAAGTCAGGATCAAACAGCTCTAATGGCCATAAGAAAACATAAACTGGTGACCCATGACAGAGGTTATGATAAATGCAAGAAGGCTAAGGCTAAGCAATGAAATGTAATGAATTTCCTAACTTCTGGTATTTCCAGGTTTTATATGAAAAATATAGAAAGTGATATATTTCTCTTAATTATTAATATAACATACTTTGAGTCTAAGACAATATTTTACCTGGAAATTGTACACATGGTGGATCTGTTATATTATAAACAGATGCATTTTAGCATGCATTTTAAATTATATGTGTTGCAGTTCCTCTGTAAAATATGAGCATTTCATGCTTTAACAAATGGTTTTCATTATACAGTGTGTATAACTTCTTTATGTGTATCTGCTACATAATGTGATTTATGATCTTAATGGCATCTATTTTCATACTCTTCCTTTCATAAAATCAAATCAAGTGCTATCTGTTTATCTGTATCTGTTTTTTCTCATAAGCAGTAATAATTGGAAGATGTCATGCAGGTCTGGGAAATCTCAGGCTGTGCTGCTCTCACACATTGCTGCATTTGGAGCTCAGCATTTTACATCTCTGTATTCCTATGCTTCCTGGATTTTGAACGGACAGGAGCAGTGCTCCTTCCTGTCACCTTTCTGCCTGTTAATCCTTCTCAGAAGTGAGACCATGATATGTCTCTGCTCTTGCCCCTCAGACTAGCACCTGTATAGGAGAACATGAGCTCATGGCTCCGCAGTGGTTGAAAACACCGCACTGTGTCCCATAGCTGCAGCTGGTGAGGGGAACACACAGCACCACTTGCCAGATATAAATAAGACAGGGTGGAAGCTGTGAGGAGCAGGAGATGTGGACTCATGTGAGGAGATATGTGGCAGCATATGAAAGGAGAAACAAGCTGAAAGAATTAAGGAGATGCAACAAGGAAAACTGTGAGAGGGAATATGGGCAGAAGCACAAAAGGGAACACCAGAGGAGGACTGTGAAAAAGCAGAGTTTTGGAGAAAATGAAGGAGGAAGCAAAGAGACAAGGTGGAAAGGACACTGTTGGACTCACAGCTGGATGCACAGTCTTGGAAGAAGTTCCATGCCATGAGGACAAATTCTTCTGAGAGGACTGGAGTCATGGATGACCCATGCCAGAGCAGGGACATCTCTGAGGAGACTACAGCACATAAAGTAACCCATACCAGTACAGAGGAGCTGTAGAAAGCAAGGAACTGTAGAGGTATACTAGTTTTGAGTGGCAAGGTTTTGGTAGTAAGTGGAGGTCACAGGAGTGGCTGCTATGAGAGGTTGCTAGAAGCTTCCCCCATGTCCAGCAGAGCCAATGGCAGCCAGCTCCAAGGTGGACCCACTGGGAGCAAGGTCGAGCCCATAAGAGACAGTAGTAGTACCTCTGGGCTAATGTATTTAAGATGGGGGAAAAAGAACCCTGTGGCACAAACAATAGCACTGAGAGAGAGGAGAGCAAATCTGTGAAATCAAGGGTTCTGCAGACACCAAGGCCAGTGAAGAATAAGGGGCAATATGTGCTCCAGACACTGGAGCAGAGATTGCCTGACAGCCTATGGTGATGCAGGCTGTCACCGTGCAGCCACAGGGGAGCAGAGATCCAGCTGCCACCCACTGAAGACTCCATGCCAAAGTGTGAAGGGGATGAGTGTGAGGAATGTCAGAGATAACATGTGGTGAACTGACCATAACCTCTATTCCCCATCCCCCTGCACTTCTGTAAGCAGAGGGGTAGAGAATTTGGGAGGGAAGGCGAGCACAGAAAGAAGGAGGGGTGGGAGAAAGGGTTTTAAGATTTAAGTTTTATTTCTCATTATCTTGCTCTGATTTGATTCGTAACAAATTAAATTAATTTTTCCCCAAATCCATCCCATTTTTCCCATGAGAGTAACTTGCAAGTGATCCTTCTGTGTCCTTACCTCAACCCATGATTTCTTTTATAATTTTTCCTTCCCTTTCCAGCTGAGGAGGGGAGTGATAGAGCAGGTTTGGTGGGCACTCACTGTCTAGCCAGGATCAACTCACTACAGGAGGAAAATACATAGGAAGGATTTAACAGAGAACGGATACAACTAGGTCCAGAGCCCAGCTTCCTGTGCTACCCATCACTTCACCAAAAGTATTGAGGAGCTGAGCATAACACAGAAGACAAGAGATTTCTATCAATTTGGAACAAACATAGTAAGTAATCATATTAGGAAACAGAGAAAAATGCCACTTTTTATCATCCAGACTTGGAGAGGCGGCGGG